>ML828361.1:44914-77862 GCA_009831015.1 Picea engelmannii
CATCAATCAAACCAAACCATTTACATCAATGACATATGATCCAACAATCTCCCAAGTAATCAAACCATTGGCATCAATGACAAACTATTGGCATCAATGACAACATGATCCAACACTTTTCTATTCGAAGTAAACTAGATTGGTGTAATAATGTCATTATGGACAGAAATGTATCTTACCTTCTCTTAAATTCTAAAACTTAAACGAAATTGAATTATGTCATAGAAAAAAAAAATCTATGATGAATTTGAGGTACATTACATATGGTATCAGAGCAAAAGCTACAACACTGGGCCTGATCAGGGCCACATTAGCTACTTAGTATACATTTCGACATATGTAAAACTAATAAATCTTATGGTTTCAAACAGAAAGCCCTTTTTGTTTTTTTTGTAAATTATGGCAGCTCAGGAGGGTGCAGAAATCAAGATGGAAGCAAATTCGCAACAAGGACCTCCGGAAGATCCAAGACAGAACAGTGATGGAATCTCACCCATGGAAGTGTTGGAAACAATGAGGAATCTTATTTTTGAACTACAAATTTTTAAGGCCGACAATGAAAAAGTGAAGAAAGCACAGCAGGAACAGCAAGAGATAAATGAAGTCCTGTTGTGTAGTATAGTAACCAAGAAAAGCCCAAAAGACGATAACCATGACGAGGAAGTTAGAAAAAGGGCCTCCAAGAATTCTGGACCGGAAACAAAAAAAGGAGACAGTTCCTCTGAAGGGACACCTTCAGCTGAGGACAAAACTATACCAAACAGAAAAAGAAAACAAGTAGACCACCTTGAAGGAGACTTTAAAAAGATTAAACTAGCTACCTTTGATGGAGAATCCAGGACAGCAGAAGAAGTTGAGGCATAGTTGTTGGACATCAAAAAATACTTCTAGATCTACAACTATTCCAACAACATAAAGGTCAGAATGGCCATCTACAATCTGAAGGGGAAGGCCAGCATTTGGTGGCAGAACCTGAAATTGGCCAAGGGCCTAAAGGAGAAACAGTTGGAATGGTCCAACTTTAAGAAGTATTTCAAGAAACAATACCTTTCTGAAAGCTATTATGAAAGGAAGATGAAATAATTTTACGAGTTACGACTCGGACATATGATGATGGAGGACCTTATAAATAAATTTCTGGAACTACTAAGGTTCGTACCGTACATCCGGGAGGATAAGGTAAAAACCCAGCGATTCCTAAGTTGTTTACCACAGACCTACCGGGACAGAATTGAGTTTGACAGCCCCAAATCTTTGAGTGAGGTATTCAGGAAAGCACGAATGTGCTATGACCAATGTAAACAACGGGTAGAGTTTCCCAAGACCTGGAAGGATAAGAAGCAAGATCGAATGAACCGACGGAAGAAGGAATACTATCCAGCTCCTTATTGGAATGCAGCAAAAAGTTTCCCAAGGAAGGATTTTCACTCCAATCATCCAAATACGCAAGGTAGCGGTAAACCGGTAAACCTAGGAACGAAGAAGTTTGGGGACAAATCCCGCAAGCCATTAAAGTGTTGGGAGTGCAGAGAGCCTCATCTAAGGAGGAACTGTCCACGTTTAATTGCAGCAAACAAAACTGTTGTTCACAATTTGCAGGAAGCCTCAATAGTGGGAGATGTGGGCAGAAGTCTGCATCGGATAAATGAAGCCATAGATGGTCGACAAGCTGACCACCAGTCCTCGGTGGTAGAAATCGAAGGTAAAATCAATGACACTCGAATTTCTATTGTAATTGACCCTGGAGCTACATTAAGTTATATTACTCCTGATGTAGTAGAGTCGAATAAACTTAAGAAACTGAAGCACGCAAAATCATGGCTTGTACAACTAGCAACAAGCACTAAAAGGAAAGTAGTTGACTTTATTTTTTATCTTGATTTCAGCTTAGATGGTCAAAAGATAAGGACCAATCTGAACATCCTACCACTAGGATCTTATGACATGATTATCGGGATGGATTGGTTGGAACAACACAAAGCAGTACTAGACTGTTATACAAAGATAATTAGCTATAAAGATAATTTTGGCATTGTTAAAACAACCCAAGGCATACCAAAACATGTATCAGTCAGACAAGTTTCAGCGATGCAACTCAAGAAATGTATTAGAAAGGGATGTCAAGTTTACACCATCCAAGTGACGAATCTATTAGAAAAAGAAGATAAGCCCAAGTTAGAAGACTTTGCGGCCCTACGTGAATTTAGAGACATGTTTGTGGATGAGATACCAGAATTACCTCCTAGAAGGGAAATAGATTTCTCCATAGACTTACTACCCGGATCAGCCCCTATCTCAAAAGCACCCTACCGAATGAGTCTACCAGAACTGATAGAATTAAAAATACAATTACAAGAATTGTTGGACAAAAAGTATATCAAACCAAGTGTCTCGCCATGGCGAGCACCAGTCCTCTTTGTGAAAAATAAAGACGGTACTCTAAGACTATGTATCGATTATAGACAACTGAACAAAATGACCATTAAGAACAAATATCGCTTACCTAGGATAAATGATTTGTTCGATCAAGTTGGTGGGGCCAAGATCTTTTCAAAATTGGATTTACGATCCGATTATCATCAAGTTAGGATAAAGGACGAGGACATAAACAAAACAGTTTTTCGAACAAGATACAGACATTACAAGTTTGTAGTCATACCTTTCAGACTCATTAACGCACCAACCACATTTATGTGCTTGATGAACAACATTTTCAATCAGTACTTAGACAAGTTTGTAGTAGTATTTATCGACGATATTCTAGTCTATTCTAAAACGGAGGAGGAACATGATGAACACTTAAGAATAGCTCTGCAAACATTAAGGAAACACAAACTATACGCAAAATTCGACAAATGTGACTTTTATAAAAAAGAAATACAATATTTAGGACATGTCATTTCCTCGGAAGGTATTTTTGTAGACCCAAAAAAGATGAAACCCATTATGGAATGGTCAGTACCTAAGGATGTGGCAGATATCCGGACATTCATGGGAATCACCGGATATTATCGTAGATTTATAGAAGGGTTTTCCAAGATAGCCTACCCTATCACATCATTACAAATGAAAGGGACCAAGTTTAACTGGTCGCAAAAGTGTCAAGACAGTTTTAACAAGCTGAAAGAATTATTGACATCGGCGCCCATTTTGAAGGTAGCAGACCCAGATAAATACTTCACAGTATGTGTTGATGGAAGTAAAGAGGGACTAGGTGGTGTTCTAACTCAGGAAGGGCACGTGATTTGTTACGAGTCCCGTAAATTAAAAGAACACGAGCGAAATTATGTCACTCGTGACTTAGAATTGGTAGCAGTAATACAAGCCTTAAAAATGTGGCGACAATAAATAATGGACAGAAAATTCCTACTATTGAAGGATAATAGCGGGGTGAAATATATGTTTAACCAACCAGACCTTAATGCAAGACAAGCAAGGTGGCTAGCCTTCCTAAGCGAATTCAACTTCGAGGTCAGACATATCAAGGGTAAGGAAAATAAAGTAGCAGACGCTTTAAGCAGAAGAGTCCATGGGTTATTTGAGATAAATATCAACAGGGCAAAAAGCGATCTGGAACAAAGAATAAGGACGACAAGTATTAACGACGGAAATTACACTAAGGCAATGGCATAATTTCAAAACAGTATCGCAAACTCAGATAAACCAGATCTAAGTATCGACAAGAAGGGACTATTACGATTTAAAAACAGACTTTACATACCAGATTCAACAGAGTTAAAGTTAATTGTTTTAGACGAAGTGCATAAGAAACCGTATTCTGGCCATCCAGGTTACCAGAAAACAATAACAACACTCAGAAAACTATTTTACTGGCCTAATATGAAGGGTGAAACAACAGAGTACTTGGCTAGGTGCCAAGATTGTCAGCAGGTTAAGGCCGAGCACCAACACCCAACCGGCCTATTACAGCCATTACCAGTACCAGAATGGAAATGGGAGACTATATCACTAGACTTTATAACAGGTTTTCCTAAAACTCAGAAACAAAATGATTCTATTATGGTTGTAATCGATAAACTCGGTAAGTCTGCACACTTTATTCCTGTAAAGTCAACTTTTAAAGCTATAAACATTGCTGAAATATTCATGAAAGAAATTTTTAGACTGCATGGTATTCCTAAAATGGTGGTTTCAGATAGAGACGTAAAATTTACATCCACTTTTTGGAAGGAATTGTTTGCAAGACCAAACACTAACTTGAACTTCAATACGAGCTATCATCCACAAACGGATGGACAGACCGAAAGGACAAACCAGATCATAGAGGATATGCTTCGCATGTACATAAGAACAAAACCGAGCAAGTGGGAAGACTACCTACACTTGGTAGAATTTGCATATAACAATGGGTACCAAACTTCGGCTAAGTTGAGCCCTTTCGAAATATTGTATGGCAGAAAGTGTACAACTCTAATTAGTTGGGATAACCCGACTGACAGACTCATGGTTGGACCAGAGATGCTCCAAGAAATGGAGAACACGATAAGAAAGGTACAACAGAACTTGAAAGAAGCACAGGACAGACAGAAGAGTTATGCAAACCAGAAAATGAGATACTTGGAATTTCAAGTGGGAGACCATGTTTACTTGAAGGTCAAATCCCAAAAAAGCTCGTTGAAGTTAGGGAACTATGCCAAGCTGGCACCTAGGTTTTGTGGGCCCTTCGAGATATTAGCTCGAATTGGACCCATAGCATATCAACTTGTACTTCCAGCTAATCCAAGAATTCATAATGTATTTCATGTTTCTTTGTTGAAAAAGTATATTCATGACCCTACTCATATGATTGATTGGAACTTGGTGCAGGTGGAACCCGAAGGTGAGTTCCGGGTGGAACCCCTGCGCATTCTGGACCGAAGATAAATAGCACTTCGGAACAGAGTCGTCGCTCAGGTAAAGGTGCAATGGAAGCACTTTAGTCCTGAGGAGGCCACTTGGGAGTTGGAGGGAGATTTGCGGAAATCTCATAGAAGCCTGTTCCAAGAAGGGAACGAACACTGAGGACAGTGTTTTACTGAAGGGGGAAAGGATGTGACATCCCCAAAAATAAAATATTTTTGAAATTTAAAATTGCTGGAAATTTATTCTGTTTTTAGTAAATTCGAATTTGGAATTTTTTTTTCCATTTATGGCAATTCCGAATTTCGAATTTGGTAATTGTAATTAATTATTTTGACTGTTGGGAAGAGCCCTGATTTGACCCAACTAACTATTTGACTATGACACTTGTATGGAAACATAATATTTTATATTGATTGCAGGAGGACAAATGGAACAACCATGTTAAATTTAGCCGACCATGACTCCATGAGTGGGGAACATGTTGGAACTACCTCTGGGCTGATTATTACAAGTGGAAAATCATTGATTTGGCCATTGGTAGCCCCTGAAAATCAGGGATTTAGAAAAGCTGTGGAAATTCCCAAGGGAGGGAAAAAGACCTGGGAAAAATTGATAAATAGCATATGTGAGGAGGCAGGACGCTGCCAAGTATGCGGAGAAAAGGGACTATGGATTTTCCTTGCTGTTATGAGCACTGTTGAGTAAGTGTGAGGCAAGAGGATAACTGCTGGAATTTGTGGACATTGTTAAGGAGGAGTCTTCCAAATTCGCCCTCATGGATTCATGGTCAGGCTAGCGGGTGAATCGAGCAAGAAATTTTGGCTGCCTATTCTACGGTTGGGAGAAACGTGGTTGTTCCCTTTGCCTTCCCACAAAACTGGTTCAGATATGTTGATCTACTCCTTTGTGTTAAATAATCATTTATACTGGTGATATGTATATGTTAATTCTGTATTGAAGTACTTCCATGGGATAAATCTGTCGTGTCATAATCCATTTTTGTAATAGGAAAAACTTGTTGGTTTATAATTATTTCACTGCTTTATGATGGTGGATCGGTGGTCGTCTTGACCCTTCAAGACGTGAGGGTTTACTGTCAAGCGGTGGCCACCTTAGCCTTTGCAGGCCACCAAATACCATGACCGCCCTGATTTAATTTTTCCTAAGGTCGAAGGGGCAAGTTTTTTTCCCATAAATACTTGAATCATATTGTAATTCCGGACATAGAGGGTGAGATAGCTTGAAAGCATTCCCTGAATTGATTTGCTTATTCCCTATTTTGGAGGTTTGCTCTGTGATTATGATTTTTTGTTATTGAGTTTGTAAACTCATTTTATTTCTTGATAAATTCATTTTTGAGCAAACATAGTAATTATTTGTTTTTACCAATTACAAACCCGGTCATTTATTTATTCCAAGTTTATTTGTTGGAGCGTGTGATTTTAAAAAGAGATTAAATACAAAATTGATATTTTGGCATTCGGGACTTGCTTGTTACATATATGCGGAGTTCCTTTCCTTTTCCAAACACCGAAACCCGAAATTGTTGGGCCCACACCCTAATCTCATTTCGCAATTCGACATTTCTTATTTCATTTTGTTTGTGTGTCAGGTGTTCGTAAACCTTGAAATTCTGAACCCTGAAACCCTGAAGTGTTGGGCCCACAATATTTCCGCATTTCGCAATTCGGCAAACAACGTGGTCTTTTGTTTTTTGTGTTCGGCATTTGTAATCGCCGAAACCCGATTGACCTCTATTTTTTCACAAAACTGTAGGAACATAGTAGGAATTATTTGTTATAGGAACAACTCTAATACTGTAATGAATGGACTGGTAGAAATGATGGAGGATCTTCATCCGGGATAGAGGTAGAATAGAAATAACAGATCATATTACAAGTCACTGTGTACATGGCATGACAAGTACATAAATTATTGTATATGAAAGTATTAAACTAATTAAGCATATTTTTAGCGTGATTTTTCTAAGAGTTCTGCTTGCCATGAGGTCATACACCTTTAAGTATCGAAATTTCATAATTAGACTATTGTTTAATGGCCTAAACCGTAGAGAACAAGATGGGATCCTTCGAGTTAACTATGCTTGATGTGTAAGCTACTGGTGTGTAAGAATGAGACCCCAGTTAGGTAGATATACTTGCATGTTTATATTTTCTGTAAGTAAAGATGCAGGACCGTAGCACGTAACTGAGCTTTCCAATTATTAAACTAGAATCAAGATGAAACTATACCTATGACAGTGAATCATTCTATATATATTTAGAGAAAGCTATAGGTATGTACATACTTATAGGTGGAAATAAGTACCGATGTTAATGGAGAGCTAAAGCGAACTCCCTACAATAAGAATGATAATATATGCCTTTATACGCGCACATAGCAGACAGTCAAAATACCTATTGTTCTAGCACTCATGAAGATCCAACCTTGCAATTAAAAGCACAATTAAATGTGCATAACTGATTACTTTGACAATCCCAGACTCCTTATCCTTCCAACTCCCAGTCGCCGAAACGCCGAAAGGGGATTAACGGTTTTGGATCACCCTTAGCCTCCATCCACGTGACCACCACTATGTGACCATGTGCTTAATGTCATAGTACTACCGGATTTTCGTGATTTGGGGAATCGCGATGCAAGCGTTCCTCCTGTTCTAGGTCCTTCGAACTCCCAGACCTCGAAATGTCGAAATCTCCCCCTTGAGAGATCAACGGTCCAGATTCCTCTTGAACCGACGACCACGATCCCACTGGATCGACGATCCACAACCTTTTGGGATTTTCCCCAAACCTTGACCACTCTCCACATGTCCTCCTTGATGAACAGTGTCGATCGTTTAGCAATTTTCATGAACCGAGAGTTCACGATGCAGCGACTCCAAAATCACTTGCCGCTCCAAACCCCAAACTCTGAAATAGCGAAATTCAACGCCTTAGAGTGTTGGAAGACACTCGGCCTTAATCTCCTCGCTTCTCTGCAAGATCCAACGACTCTCGCAACTTCGACACTTATTCCACGAAGTGTTTCCACCGTTCATACGACTCCTCTCCTGGGGTGCTTCTAAGCGCTTAAATCCCTCGTAACTTGGTGCGATCCTATGGCTCTCGATATTTCGGCATTTTTCCCCAAAGTGTCTCCACCGTTCATTTCAACTTCTCTCCTGTGCGCCCAGATCCTTTCTCTGAAACTCAATGGTTCCTTCGACCTAAGTTTAGATATTGCCTATATACATATAAGTATGTTGGAGTAGTTTGAAAGTTAAGGGAAGTGATAGAATTATGGAAAGAATTTATCCACATAATCCCTTATGTTCAAAGTAAACTAGACTGGTGTAATAATGTCATTATGGACATAAATGTATCTTACCTTCTCTTAAATTCTAAAGCTTAAACGAAATTGAATTATGTCATAGAAAAAAAAAATCTATGGTGAATTTGAGGTACATTACACAAATCTAACCATTTCTCTAGGGAATTCACATCTATCTGACCTTCAAATATGGGAATATCAAAATTAACTTCTACTTTGAAAGGAGAGGTGCCTCCAAAGTGGTCGCTCGATGAAGATGCGCCTACTGTTATCAATAGGCATTGAAGGATGTGGGAAAAATTCTCCATCATTTCGTCCCTCTGTCACATGAGAGCTTGCTCAAGCAACAGATTAATAAAATATTTTGCTCTATCATTTTTCTTTTCTTCCTCCATGGAGGTTTTCTTGGTCGTGCGAGAGCAATTTTCCTCAAGAGAGACAAGCTCAAGACCCAACTTTCTATACTCGGACCTCGTCGGGGACATGCACTGAAAAATGATCAAGAGTAGCCTGCTCTGATACCACTTCCTGATCAAGAGTTGACAATGGAAGCATTACATTATGGGAAAGGAAACAAGCATCCACACTGATCACAAGCCTCTACAATTCATGCTGACACAAGGAAAGTTACATAATGACCTCCATCAGAAGTGGTCCACGTACATGCAACAATTCCACTTGAACATCAAGTTAAAGAAGGGAAACACCAACCATGTTGCATATTGTCTTAGTCGACCCCCTATGCTATAGGGAAAATCCCCCTAATATGGGTCTAGCGACTAGGCAAAACCTTGACACCTTAAAATACAGAAAGGCTTCTATTATACCCAAACCAACAAGACCTTACGATAATTAAAGGAATAGAAAGAAGATAGAAATGTGTACCTTAATTCCTTACAGTTGTTGTTGATTCCTTCTGATTGTTGTTTGTTCCAAGATTATAAGCCTCCTCCCAAAGATGGCCTAAAACAATGTTACATAACAAATTATAACAACATATGCTTGATTATCAAGATTATCTAAAGGGCTAGTTATTCATGAAAACATTCACAAACACACGGACATAAAGATTTGGGACAAGAAGTTTTATTTTTTATTAATAACAAAATTGGAAGTTACAACCTGAATTTTGTTGGCGTCGCTCCATGAACCTCGCCTGGGTTCTTCTACTTTGTCTCCAAGTGCAATATTCCCAATACTATCCTCATCACCAACAAGCCAATATAAGGGAAAGGGATGGATGGTATAAAGAGGATGGATGGAAGGGAATGTTGAGGGTGAAACTCAGAGCCGAATGCAAAAGGCTTGGAATACATAATAGAAAATTTGGCAGAGTTCTCTTGCTTCTAGTTTGAAATATCCAAATGACCCCCCTAGGGGCCTATTTATATGAGAAAATGATGGTTAATTCATTTCCAGAAGGGATACAAGAGGTACTATCGTTGCAAAACCTAAGATATCCTGTAAACTCCATCAGAAAGCGCAGATTTTATATTTTTTTGTTACTTTTTAGAGTACACATGTGCTTTTAGTTATGCCAAAAGTATATGACCGTGGGCTATTAGGCATGCAACTAGTATATATTCTTACTATGCCTATGAAACAGGGTGCGTATACCATACACAAAAAAAATAAAAATTGAGAAGCATTGTGGCAAAAAGGGGTTGGAAGATGTATGAATGACTAGGACAACATCAAATATGCATAGTAGTGGAATTTTGTGGCATTTTGAGTTATAACAAATGCCCCCTAATGTGTGAGGTAAAAAGAGTAATTGATGGTCGAAATACATTACGACATATTTAATAAAGTGGGAAAGCACTGGAGTCGAATAAACCCAAGTGAGTATCCATGAGCACGTCATCTACAAGAAGATAATAATAATCACCGAGGTGGGCATTCCCGTGCTTGGGATAAACTAAGCATGGTTGTCAATCAAGTACACCGCATATCCATGTCATATATCTAGTAATCATGGCTACATGAACAATGTGTATGTCAATATAAAGTGTAGCCGCAAACAATACATAGTGGATCTACATCTCAAAATCATTAGAAGATATACAATGTCATAGGAATCTTCAGGAGGCATTGATGCCTATGGCTGGAGATGATAGTTTCATAACTTGAACAATAGCTTTAAGATCTTCAAAAATCAGGTAGGAGTATAATAGGAGTATAAGACTCACTTACTCTGAGGTCTTCAACATGTTGTCGTGGAAATACTGAAGGACCTCGATCATCAGGCACAAAACTTCATTGATTCTGGATGTGAACTTAACAAGACTCTCAAGATGGTCGACTCATTAAGGTCAAGAGACGTATCGCAGAATGGTCGACTCATGTTGCAAGAACTCCCCTTGGACAAGAGCACGATAGATGAAAAGACTCAGACAGCATGTTATTGACATAAGTTTGTGGCACATGAGGCACCACAAACTCTCCATGTGTTTGGAAGAATAACCAAATAGAGGAGGACACAACTCTATGTAACGAGAACAACTTCCTAAGGCCATACTAAATCCCAATGTTTGTAGAACAAATGAAATGATGTGCTCTGCCCAAGGGTGAATAGATTGCTTCCAGCAAAAGAGAATGATTCCCCGTCCCCTCTTTTTGGAATATTTGATTTTTTTATTATCTTTTTCACGTATTTAATGATCCTGAAAAAGAATAAAAGAATGATACTTTACAAAGGAGGAACGAGTGTCGTAGGAAAGAAAACTTGGTCCTAGCGCATGGAAAATATTGATTCTCAATGCAAGGATACATGTGTAGGATAAGGACACTCGGGAAAATTCCTCCATGGGTCAAGGTGTCAGATTGCAAGGGGAAAATGCTACAAGACTTGCACCTAAGGAATGTTCTAAAGGTTTAGTAATAGCAAAATGAAGCCGGCATTAGGCCAAATACGCAAGGATGCGACATGCGATGTGATTACAACATGACACAACGAGACTCCTTCCATGTAAATTTTTATGAGCCTGGAGAAGGTAAGATCGACGGTTTTTCACTTTTAGAGAGTCTGAAAAACACTAAAAGAAGACTCCAGTGTGATCTTTTTCATAAGGTTAGTCTCCAGGGCCCGAAAAAGAATAAATTCATACCAAGAAGAACTCTTCTAGTCATTAGGGCCAAAGTATTCTTTTTTCGTACTTAGTCCAGTCGGTCTAGAAAAGGGTTAAATTTATACTCAAAGGACGTCTCTTCAAAAACATTTTAATGAGTGTGACAGAGACAAGATCACTTGCCTATATTTTCAATTTTAAGGAGCCTAAAAAGAGCTTAACTATGGATTCACTCGTCCTTTTTCGTAATTTAGTCCCCTGAGCCCGAAAAAGTATAAAACATAACTTAGAGGAACGCTCCCTGGCGAGACATGTTTCTTAAGGTGTACCTTTTTCCTGGGTAATCTATTGGCCGGAAAAAGAGTTAAACTTGTGCCAAATAGATATTCCTTCTGGACCAATTAACGAGTGTGAAAGGAACAAGATCACTAGACGATCTTTTCTTATTTAGGGAGTCTAAAAAGGGATTAAACAAGACTCCAAGGGGTTTCCTTTTTTGTAAATAATCTCCAAGGACTGGAAAAGAGATAAACCAAAACCAGGGAGAATGGCCCTTTTTCACAAATTTAGTCCCTCGAGGCTGAAAAAGGGTTAAACTTACACTTGAGAATACTCTCTTAGTGAACCATAGCTCCTAGGGCATACCTTTTTTGTTAATTATCCATCCAGACCAAAAAAATGGGTAAACTATCGTTGGACAGACGTGTCTTCAAATTTCAATTTGACGAGCATGAAGGGAAACAAGATCGCTCGACAATATTTTCAATTTTAGGGATTCTAGAAAGAGCGTAAAGAGGACTCCAAGGGGGATCATTTTCGTATGTAATCTAAGAGAGGTCGGAAAGGATAAGTAATCTCTCGCTATATGTCACTTTCATAATTTAAGTGAGCTTAAAAGAAAACATATCATGCTCTAGGGGAGTCCCATGGGTATAGGCCAAAAAAAAGATGAAGAAGAAGGATGAGGCTTCAATACAAAGTCATGGCGGGACTAAACAGGACTCCCATGCTTATAAAGTACTTCAGCATGGGCACCAAAAGGCAGACAAGGCTCTAACTAGGATGCCCATGGAAGGAAGGCTCTACCGCATAAAGTATGACACACTTATCAACAAGGAAGGTTAGTGTCGCAATTCAGTGGGGTCGATCATAAGGCTAAATGAACCAGGAAAAGGATAATGCAAAAATGTAAGTAGGAAAAATCTAACCTATATGCCAGTTTTGAGGTCAATACCTATCAGAACGGATCGATACGATGGACAAATGTCAAAGAAAAATGTCTCCAAGATCCTGCATATAAGGCCAATAACACTCATCCAGAAGTTGATAAATCCAATATAGATAGAAACTTCGGAAAATAAGAGGTGCTACTAAATACAAAACTTAAAAAAAACAAACCTGAACTGTACAATATGGTACAAGGAACCGCACAACCTTACGGCTCATGCATGGTACTAGTTCAGGTAGAGCCTGCTGCTAGGCTCTGACTAAGAGTCGTTTCGATAGTCAACTTGGAAAGCCTCCCAAAAGAGAAGAAAACACAAACCATGATGTAAGTCTTCCCACGATATACAATTTGTAGTCATGGCTTCAAGGATAGCCTCATCCAAAGGCAATTCAATATCCGAGAAATCACGCAAATGAGGAGGGTTGGAAATCCCAAAGGGTAAAGAAAACTGACCATATTCCATATGACGATGGAGGTTCTGGCCAAGACAGGCAGATTCTATCAACGAAGAATCAAAAGCAAAAGGGCTTGAGGATCTACAAACAGAGAGATCAGACTCGAAAGGAAACTCAAGATCACTCGAATCAAGAGGGGGAAGCAAGGGCTCCCATGCCCCCATTGGATAACAAGACCAATCAATTTATAAGACCATGTCTTGAGAAGGTGAACATGATTGCACGGGTTCCTGCTCAGAATCAATTGAACATAGAGGATAAGACATCACATAATTTATCTGTGGCGAGGTAGAGTCTACACGAACACTAGGAACATATAAAGGGGCAACCTGAACTAAGGCCGAATTAGGATGGTGATTATCAGATTCCAGCTAGTCGATAGTGACAATGCTTCCACTGTGAGGGAAATGCATCACCCGAAAGAGCGTAGCCTCCACAACATTCATAGCATATACATAATCATGCTCGAGAAGCATATTGTAATCTCACGGGCCTTACACCACTATAACATTGACAAGGACAATATTCCCACCTAACAAGATAGGAAACTGAGGAAGAATCCCCAAATATTCACTAGGATGTTTGTCAAAAGACAACATCTCATGCGAAGTAGACACAAGCTCGGGAGAACCCAAAGCTTTCCAAGTCGAGGAGGATAAAATACTTGCAGAGGATCCTTCATCCACAATACATCGGCAAATTGTTTTTGAATTAACGTCAATCCTTATTTGAAAAGATACATAAGAAGGAAGGTGAGGCTCAACAAGGTCATTCCAATCAAAGGAAACCATCTTAAGACTTGGAGGGGGTGTGCTCGAAGTGAGCGGAATGCCCTCTTGTTTTGAAAGTATTGAACTGAAAATGCTAAGAACATAGTCGGTAGACATATCACTCCCCATTAGAAGAGTGAGATCAACCAAATATTGGATTGGCATGACCACTTTGGTAGAATCGACACTCTCCAAGAGAAGAGTGGGATCAACCAAAGATTGCATCGACGTGACCACTTTGGTAGACTCGACACTCTCCAAGAGAAAAGTGGGATCAACCAAAGATTGCATTGACAGGACCACTTCCTCAACCACAGGATGAATAGATTGTGGGGAAACCGAAGAAGACTTAGAATCAGAAGATCTTGCAGACATGGACCACAATATTCATGCCTCTGAAATTACAGGGCACAGATGAGTAAGGTGATCTCCCTTGCAAATATTACAAGGGAACTTAGGCTTACATCCTATCCGTCTAGGTTTCTCAATAGAATCAATGCCCCCATCATGACTAACAGTGGTTGGTTTCTCATCTCCAACATGATTAGCAGAGGTTGGTTGTTGAACTCCAGTATGACTCGCAGGGACTAGGTTCATACCCCCAACATGACTTGCAGTGGTTGGTTGCACATATCCAACATGATTTGCATAGGTTGGTGATTGGTCGATAACATGACTCGCAGAGGATACAAACATATTGCCAGTATGACTAGTAGTGACTAGACTTTTCCCCCCAGCATGACTTGCAGAGACTGGGTGCTTGCCCCTAGCATGACTTGCAGAGGATGGGTGCTTTCCCCCATCATGACTTGTAGAGGTTGGGTGTTGGTCTTCAACATGACTTACAAAGTTTAACGATCTATCTCCACAATGACTCACAAAGTTTAGTGATTTATTATTCGTATTCTTCCTCTTTCTATTTCGTTTAGACTTCCAGTTACTAGTAGCTAGACTTTCACCAGAGAAGGCAGAATGAGGCGAAGAAGACTTTGTTGACGAAGGAACATCAACATGGTGCCCATGACATAAGGTGCTTAAATGAGAAGTATAAAGATAATTAGGGACATTTGGAATGGTACCCAACCAAATCGGTAGTCCCACATTCAACCCAACAATGTACAACATGGCCATCAAAGGGACACCAACATTTCCAAAGAAAGGAAAAGAACAAGAATCCCCTTGTGAAGGGGTTCCTTGGTTGGTATTGTCAATAACTTTGGCCATGAAAATATTATTCACAGATTCTTCCCTTGCAGGATCATTCAAGTCTGTAAAAGTCTCACACACTGACTCTGGTAAATCAATGGTACAAAAATATACGCCTATAAGGAGTTGGCTTCACGTTTCTAAGCGGAAGACCCAAAAGTTCTCATGGTTGATGAAGAGGGCGGTCTACCACCTTAGGTCAGAGACCCTAAGCAATGACTGAATAAATCACTATGGAAAACTAAGGAGCACAGAGAACACCATTAAAAAGTCCCTAAATATAAACAAAGCAATCAAGAGAATGGCAGGAAGAATAGTTACACCAACCAACACTAGAGCAACTTTTCGGTGCAAGTGTAACTCGAACACAGAAACACCCTCCGGTTTTACTCTACAAAGAATGATCCAAATTTTGTCCTAGGTACTGTGGTATACCCCCACAGTCACATGTGTGAGTCCCTATAAAAGGCAACTAGGTTGTCAACACGCAGTCAGTCACCAGGCAGGTACAATCAATAGTCGGATAGATTGTATGAGAAAAATATCTATGTCCAAAGCCTTTCGAGGGTACCGAAAGCAAATGGTCTGAAATACAACTAAGGACCCTGAATAGATTCAAGGTCCACGAAGCTTCGTAGTCAAATGCAGTCACCGGAATCCCAAGAATGACCCTCAAAATATGATCCCCACTACACTTAATCCGACTTTGGAGGGGTTATCTCATTTACCTTTCCTCGCGTGACCTCATGTTTAGACCCTGTGTTAGAGGGGGGTCCCGATTAAATTTTACGACACTAGACTTTAACACTCCCTAACTCAGAATCTTAAGTTTTTTAAGTGGCCTTGGAGAGTTTCCTCTCCACACCTAATCCAAGGCCCTAAAGCCTAGTCTAGTTGGTGTACCTTGTAAACGAAAAAGTCTAATTGATTTTAACATTAAGCGTTAGTTTTAGTGGCTTGATTACTCAGGGGTGCGGTAGTGAAACTGATGTTGTTTGAGACTCTCACAAAAATGAAACTTATAAGAACACTGGCAAATAAAAATTTACGCTAATATTTCAAATGAAAAGAGTTTCAAGGAAGAAAAAGCATGAAGAATCCTTCAAACATAAAGATGCAATCTTTTCTTCTTTCCATGCAAAATGCACAATGCAACTTTCGAGTGAAACAAAAGAGAAAATGAAAGGATTTTTTTTTATTTTTGAAATGCTTTCAAGGTGAGAAGAAAACACAACCCTGTGCTAATTCCTTTTTCTTTTTCAAATAATAATGCAAAGCAATGCAAAGAAAGAAACAGATCTAACTCGCATAAAAAAAAGTTTTTATTTTTTCCTTTCAATCAAAGAAAAACTAACAAAAGATGCTAAAAGAAACTGCAGAATACACGATTCATGGTGGGAATTTTTTTTTTAAATGCAACTCATTTTTCTTAAAACTCAAGTTAAAAATAAGCCAAAAATTCTTAGAAACACAGAAAGACAAAGAAATTTATACAAGAGGATTTCTTTGCAATTTCCTAAACAATCTGAGCCTTGATCTTAGCCAAACAACGGTCAACAGAGGCCTCTAGAACTCAGGAAGACCTGAGGAACCAAAGGTTTCCTAAAAGAAAAGGAAATGTTTTAGAAAACCCCTCAAGATGACAGGTACGCATGCTATGCACAATCAAACTGCATATGCATGCGGGTTGTGTGTATAGTAGAACGTGTATGTACACGGTCTGGGTATAGAACAGGGCACGTACGTGACTGAAAATTCTCAAAAAAGAGAAAAATTCAGACATACCACCCAAATCAGGGAAGTTGGTAAGCACCTGGAAGGTGACTAGAGACCCAAACAAACTCAGAACACCAAAAAAAATAGGAATTAAAGCCAAAAAAAAATCTCCTAACAATACCCTAGAGATATTCCCCAGTGGATTCGTCAATTCTCCTATGGGGAAAATCCCCCTAATATGGGTCTAGCGACTAGGCAAAGCCTTAACACCTTAAAATACATAAAATATTATATTCTACCCAAACCAACAAGACCTTATGGTAATTAAGGGAAGGGAAAGAAGATAGAAATGTGTACCTTAAGTCCTTATAGTTGTTGTCGATCCCTTTTGATTGTTGTATGTTCAAAGATTGTAGGCCTCCTCCCAAAGCTGGCCTAAAACAATGTTACAGAACAAACTATAACAACATATGCTTAGTTATCAAGATTGTCTAAAGGGTTAGTTATTTATGAAAACATTCATAAACACAAATGCATAGACATAAAGATCTGGGACAAGAAGTTTTCTCTTTTATTAATAACAAAATTGGAAGTTACAACCTGAATTTTGTTGGTGTCGCTCCACGAACCTCGCATGGGTTCCTCTACTTTGCCTCCAAGTCCAGTATTCGCAATACTATCCTCACCACCAACAAGCCAATATAAGGGAAAGGGATGGATTGTATAAGGAGGATGGATGGAAGGGAATGTTTAGGATGAAACTCAGAGTCGACTGCAAAAGGATTGGAATACAAGGGAGAAAATTTGGTAGAGTTATCTTGCCTCTAGTTTGATATATCCAAATGACCCCCCTAGGGCCCTATTTATATGAGAAAATGATGGTTAATTCATTGCCAGAAGGCATACAAGGGGTAAGATGATTGCAAAACCTAAGATAGCCCATAAACTCCATTGGAAAGCACAGATTTTGTATTTTTTTGTCACTTTTTAGAGTACATAGGTGCTTTTAGTTATGTAACAATCGTATGTACGTGGAATTTTAGGAATGCAGCTAGCGTATGTACGTGCTATACCTATGCAACAGGGCTCATATACCATACAAAAAATTATTTTTTGAGAAGAACTCTGGCAAAAAAGGGTTGGAAGATGTATGAATGAGTAGGCCAACATCAAAGATGCATAGTAGTGGCAGTTTTAGTTATAACAATCGGTTGTGGTGCTAACCACAATTATTAACTCTTGTGGCCATGATACCTCCAGGTGGCCACAATTATACAACAATGAATCTGACTTCGTTGTTACTTATTATACATTGAGCACAGGAAAATCAATTCCATAATTTCATCTCCAGGATGGACTACAATGTCATTTGAACCATCTCTATGTTACTTCAAGCAAGCGTGCAAAGCTTATTTCGAAGCTCATTACAGTCGAGCGTCGGGACACTTTGGTGTTGAAAAAAAAATGGCAGTACAATAAAATCATTTTTATTGGTTGAAGCTTCCACAAGATGTCTGCAAGCATATGAGATCCTGCACTACCTATGTCATTGCCAAACCCGCCATCAAGAAACAGGGGCTATACACCCATTTGCCTAATCTTTATAGGCCTTAGGATTCCATCTCCATGGATTACATGTCCGATCTACCTTCAACCAAGCATGGTAATGACTGTGTCTTCGTGGTCGTTGATTGATTCTCTAATATGGAGGTTTTGGCACCTTACAAGAAGAGTATCACAACCAAGGCCACTGCTAAGCTCTTCTTTGAACATGTTTGGGTTCATTTTGGGCTCCCATATACCATTATTTCAAATCAATACAACATGTTCCTGAGTACTTTCTGGTCCAACCTATGGTCGATGATGGACACCAAGATGACCAATTTGATTGCCTTCCACCCACAGATGCATGAAAAACTAGAGGTAGTCAACATGATGATAGTTCATATCTTAAGGATGTACAATTCCAAACATCCACACACATGGGATGAGAGCCTTCCTTATGTTCAACATAGCTACAACATATCCCTCCGTAGCTCTATTGGCAACAACACTTTTCAGGTGCACTTGGGGTTCCAGCCATTGGCTCCCATTGACGTAGCTCTTCCCATTACAATTGAACAAGAAGACTCCTCCCACGCTCAGACCCATGTTGAATGAGTAGCCAATTTTTTTGAATGAATCCAACAAATCCAACAACAAGTTCATGATATATGGTATAACGCCAACACCAAGTACAAGCAGCGCCACAATCAACATTGATTACCACACAAGTTTCAGGTGGGAGATAAGGTATGGTTGCATTTGCAAAAAGAGCACCTTGTAGGACCCCATCGAAAGCTCCACCCACTCTAATACATGCCTTACACCAACACAAACGTTGCGGGGGAGAATGATTTTGAATTAAGTATTTCCCCTTTCCTTGACTTGCACCCCGTATTTAATGTGGAACTACTTCGACCATATTTTCCACCTCTCCTAGACACTTCGGACGCGCCCAATCACTTGGCCCCTACAGAACTCAATCCTAATTTCATTAAACATGTGACAATTTATTATATCATGGACACCAAGAAGAAGGGCACCCGCCAGTGGAACATCCAACTCTATCAGGTCGTCAAAGTAGGGCAACTTCTTCATTGGGGCAAGTCGCTCACCAGAAGTCAGATTCAACAGAAGTTTCCCCAACTGATGGAGGAACTTGACGTAATGAGGACCATTTCTTCCTAAGGTTGGATGACTGATCCAGGTGGGTACTAGTGGCCACCCACCTATTCCACTAATTCATAATGGTTCCACATACACCTTGTTTCCTATATATATACCAAGGAGACCTAGTCTTAGGATCATCTTATCTCATCTCATCTTGACTTCTGAATTGGATATATTTTAAAATGAGATTTCCCCCTGAAAGTGGATTGTATTCATTGAATTTTTATCATTTTTAAGGCATTAGATCATAACATTTGGTATCAAAGCATCGATCCTAGGGTTTTTCTTCTTCAAACGAGTCATCTTGGAATTTTTGATACAAATTTTTTCTAGGGTTCTTCAGAAAGTGAAATTTGGAGGTTACTTAGGAGACATATCCAATTACTTTTGGTAAAAAATTTAGGTTCTTATTCATTATACTTCCGAAGATATATCCTATGGAAGATAGGATTTTTGACTCATCTTGAAATCAGTTTTAAATGAGTCATCTTGGGATTTTTGTTATAAATTTTATTTTTATTTTTTTCTGGGTAGTTTTAGACAACAAAAATTTTATGCTACCGAGGAAAGATAGAGAACAACATGTGGTAAAATATTCAAGATCTGGTTCATTATGTTTTCATAGATATCTCCTATGGAAGTTAGGGTTTGTGACTAGTCCTCAAATTAGTCTCAAACGAGCCATCTTTTATTTTTTCTATAAAACATTTCGGTGAAATTTCAGACTCTAAATTTTTCAAAATCTCAAGGAGTCATAGTGAATTACCCGTGGAAATATTTTTAGAATTTGAATCATTATAATTTGTTAGATATATCTCATGGAAGTTGGAGTTGTTTACTAATACTGAAATTGGTCTTAAACAAGACATTTTAGTATTTTTGCTATAATTTTTTATCAATGAAGGTTCAGACTATGAAATTTTTAGGAGTTTAAGAATCCATGTAAGAGTACTACATGCCAAAATTTTAGACTCATAAGGGATTAAATTTCAAAGATATATTAGGACAAAGGTTAACCATCCAAACATACTCCTAATTAAGGTTTGAAAGGTAAATAACTTACAATTGGCATAAATTTTGAATGGAAGATCTACTTTTGGTGATTCAAAATTTGTGAAAAAGAGGAAAAAGAGAAGAATTGTGATTTTCTCACGTGGATCCAAATGTTTCTCCAAAATTTAATTCACCAAATAAACCTCTAAAGAGCTCAACCATTACTCAAGAAGAAAGAGATGAAAGTTTTCACCAAATTGAAAAGGTGGAAAAGAAGATGAATGAAAATAATGTACATATGGAAAATAAGATGGGTGAAAATAGGTATCAAATGGAAAAGAAGATGAATCAAAACCGAGTAACGTATGGAAAAGAAGATGGAAGAATTGAAAATTTCCATGTATGACATGTTATTACATACCCTAGATGAGAGACTGCCTAAAGGAGATAACAAGATGCAAGGAAATCGTGAAAATGTAGAAGAAATAAATATTGATTCCCAAAATCATTATTATTCATCACTTCAAGATATACATCATATATGTTTCAATGTGACACCAAGGAACTACTTCATTATCAAGATCAATATGAGGAATTTTGATGGTAAATATCCTATAACATGGGTATTCCAAATGGAGCAATACTTTGATATATACCAAGTGCCAAGCTTTAAAAAGGTACCTATTGCATCCTTGTATTTATAAAATGATCAATTTGTTTGGTATGAATGCATTTGTGAAAAAAAAAAAAAAATCTATTATCTCTTGGTCCATTTTTATGGATGAATTGATATCGCATTATGGGGATGTTAAGAGCAATACATTCTTTAGTCAATTGATAAATATTTGGAAAAAGGGTCCAATTACAGAGCACATTCAACAATCCCAAAAGATCAGTCTCAAGGTAAAAAATGTTCCTGAAGATAATTTGTTAGATCTCTTTATGAGAAATTTGAAGGAGAACATTCAACGTGAGGTGTGTCTTTTTTAACCTAAATCCCTAGAACAAGATTTCAATATGGAAAGGAAAGTGGAAAACAAAATATGGCTACTATAAGGGTGGCCACTAGCAACTATATAGAACACCATGTTCCCTCTCCTAACCTCACTTGACCGACAAGGTTGACATCTTAAGAAATTGATGAAAGAAGAGCAAAGGGACTATGTTCCAATTGTGACAAAAAGTACAGTAAGGGGCATAAATTTGGCGAGAATAAATTATTCTACATAGATTTTGAAGAGGAAGAAGATCAAGAATCGAAACCATCACAAGATATAGATCTTGAAGAGACTACTCCAATAATATATTGTCATGCAATGGTTGGCATCAATACTCCACAAACCCTCAAGATATAAGGATACATAAAAAAGAAAAAAGGTAACAATGTTGATTGATTTTGGTAGTACCCATAATTTCAACAATTACCAACACCAGAGTTTCAAGTAATTATTGCAGATAAAGGCACCATAAATTTTTCTGGGATGTGCCACAATATTAAGCTCAATATGGGAAGTTTTTTTTGGATAGTCCTATGATTTCCATCCAAATGGGTGGTTTAATGTTGTATTAGGGGTCCAATGGTTACAATCATTGGGAATAGTGGCCCTTAATTTTCAATATTTTTTCATGCGATTTTTCTTAGATGGAAAGGAAAATGAGCTTACAGGTATCCAAGGGAAACCCTCTAAGGTGAGAAGCTCTAATAGCATGACAAAATTACTCAAAAATGGACACCATGGTGTAATTTCACAATTGTGCTCATTATATGTTCACACATATATATCCTTTGCTCCAATGGATCTCTAAAATGTTATTAACAACCATTCCAATGTATTTGGAGAGATGCCTAAGGGTATTCCACCTGCTCAAGATCATGATCATGCTATTCCTTTTCAACCAAGAAGTGTACCACCTAACATTTGGCCTTACAGGTATCCATATGCACAGAAGAGTGAGATTCAACATATAATCCAAGAAAGGTTAGATGTTGGCATCATTCAACCTAGCCAAAGTTCTTTCTCTTCACCAATAGTGATGGTTACAAAGAAGGATGGCTCATGGTGTATGTGTCTAGACTATAGACAACTCAACAAAATGACCACCAAAGACAAGTTTCCTATTCCTGTCATTGATGAACTATTATAAGAATTATATTGAGAAAAATTATTTACTAAGTTGGATCTTCGTTCGAGATATCATCAAATCAAAATGAGGCAGGAAGACATTCCCAAAATAGACTTTAGAACACATGAAGGTCATTATGAGTTTTTGTTTATGCCATTTGGACTTACTAATGCACCTTCAATATTTCAAATCTTGATAAATTGTATTTTCAAAACCTTCCTTACAAAATTTGTGTTAGTGTTTTTTGATGATATACTAATCTATAGCAAATCATGGGAAGAGGATGTACAACATGTTGGCATAGAATCACAACTTTTGGAAGAGAAACAACTTTATCTAAATCCTTCCAAGTGTGTCTTTGGGGTTCAAGAAGTGGAATATTTCGGTCATATTGTATCTCATGAAGGTGTAAAAGTGGACCCTAACAAAATTAAATTTACGAGGGAATGGCCAATTCCCAAAACCTTGAATAAAATTAGAGGATTCTTAGGATTGATAGGTTATTACTACAAGTTTGTCAATAATTATGGTTAAATAGTGGCACCTATAACAACATTATTAAAGAAGGATGCATTTTCTTGGACTCAAGAAGCAACCAAATCTTTTGAAAAACTTAAGGAGGCTATGTGTACAACTCCTTTCCTAGCCACACCTGACTTCACAAAAACATTTATTGTGGAGTGTGATGCCTTAGGCCATGCAATTGGTGCAGTTTTAATGCAAGAAAGAAGGCCCCTTGCCTTTGAAAGCAACCAAATTAAAGGAAAAACTTACTCAAACTCATTTATGAAAAAGAAATGTTGGCCATACTACATGAAATTAAGAAAATGCACCCTTACCTAAAAGGAATACACATCATAGTAAAAATATATCATGGTAGTTTGAAGTACTTCTTGGAGCAACAATTATTTTCAGAAGAGAAACAAAAATGGGTCACAAATATGCTAAGTTACGACTTTGAAAGTATCTATGAGAAATGAAAACATAGTATTGTGGCAGATGCACTTTCAAGGAAAGAAGAAGAAATAGACAGTTCATTGCTTGTATTTCTATTCTGCAATCTAATTGGGTGGAAGAAGCAATGATAGAATGGAAGCAAGGTCAACATGTATGCAAGATCATTCAACAATTACAAGAGGACACTAGTGCATCAAATAAATTTGTATGGAAGAATGATTTTCTATGGTATCATGATCGTATATATTTACGTAAGAATTCCCAACTCAAATAAAAGGTCCTTCTTGAATTGCACACTTCTCCTATAGGAGGACATTCATGGCTCTTGAAAACTTACCACAAGCTCAAAAAGGATTTTTTCTAGGAAGGTCTTAAAACTGATGTTCAAAATTTTATGTTTGAATGTGTGGTTTTCCAACAAAATAAGGGAGATACAATCAATATGTTAGGTCTCCTACAACCATTAGCTATGCCAAATCAACATTGCGAACAAGTTTCTATGGATTTTATTATAGGTTTACCCAAATATGAAGGAAATACTATCTTGATGGTAGTAGTGGATTGACTGACAAAGTATGGTGATTTTTGATCTCTTTCTCATCCTTTTAAAGCAAGTACAATAGCCACACCCTTCATGGAAATAGTTGAAAAGCTGCATGGAGTCCCCAAGATTATTGTAAGTGACAAAGATCCAATTTTCACTAGAAAATTTTGGAATGAATTATTTTTTTCTTCGGGTACTCAATTGGCTCACAACTCATCTCACCATCCTCAATCCGATGGGAAAACTAAGATTGTGAATAAATTTCTAGAAGGACATCTTTGTTGCTTTGCATATAATTAACATACACAATGGGTCAAGTGCTTTCCCTTGGAAGAATGGTGGTACAACATATCCTTTCATACTTCATAAAAAATGTCCCCATTTCTTGCACTTTATGGATATCATCCTCCATCCATCACATCTCCCTTGAAAGGGACTGTAAAGGTTCAGGCATTGGAGGACCACATAGGGCACCAACAAGAGGTTATAAAACTATTGAAGGACAACCTGGTTATCACACAAAATAGGATAAAACAATAGGCAAATCAACATCACAGTGAAAGGAAATTTGAAGTGGGAGATTGGGTATTTTTGAGGCTACAACCATATAAACAAATGTCCCTCGAGCAAAAAAAGAAGGACAATAAATTAACACCCAAATATTATGGCCCCCATAATGTGTTGCAAAGGATTGGAAGTATGTCTTACAAATAAGAGTTTCCTCCATATTCATGTGTACATCTAGTCTTCCATGTTTCTTGCTTAAAGGAGGTAATCGGTGACAAGACCATAGTCCAAAATATTTTACAAGAGATTAATGAAGAAGGGGAAATCATACTAGAACCAGAAACAATCCTTGAAACAAGGATTAAGTGGTTGTGAAATCGAGCAATTGTTGAGTACCTCATCAAATGGAAGACTCTTATCTACATTCACATGGATACTTATTATGCCCCATTGGATTTAGATTTGAGAAGTCTATAGATCGTTGAGGAATCAATTTCATTGATATTGATACTTTGAGAATGTGCATGAAATGGTGATATGATGTTAATTATGAGTATTACAAGTCCAAGAACAATGTTGTGAATATACACATGAGTATTACAATTCCATACAAATAATTTCAGACCATTAAAATGTATATACTATAAGCACCATGATGCAAATTTATAACATATTCTTAATGTGACATCATATATAACCTAAATAAGGAATAGAAACACTATGCATTCCAAAAATTGGAGCACACTACAAATAAAAAAATATTAGTTAAAAAACCTTAAATATATTTTTTCCAAAGAAAAAAACATCATTTATATTCATATATTGAATGGAAATTACATTGCTCATGTGCATAGTGCATTTAAATATACCATGGATGTTTCATCTCTATCCCATGAAAACTTCAACATCTTCAACCAAAAAATTAACAATTTCTAATCATCTATTAGAAGTCCCATACATTAGTTAAAAAAATTATACTAGTATGATATAGAGACTGTATATCAAAAACTATAGGAACAACCACAAATAAACTAAGGATTAGAAAAAACAAAACAAATAGTACTTATCACCCTTCATCAATAACAATATAAAATTAGAATCTATTATAAGAGATTGTAGAATTTCCATCTTTGATTTCCTCCAAGATCAGTCAACCTCTAGCTACCAGTTGAGCTTCCTTCAATGGAGAATTTGCTTCCTCATTTAACTCTTTGAAAATATGAGTGAAGGAAATGACTTCAAAGGAATCTACCACCACTTTTAACTGGTCACCAATAGGCTTGAGAGAGATATTGGATAATTAAACTAACCCTATCATCCAATTAACAACCACACTAGAATCTCTAAAAATATGAATATGTTTAACATTTTTCTCCAATCCACATTTAAAGGAAATATTAAGGCCATGAACTCAACATTGTTGTTGATCCCTTACCCTAAGCCATCTTTAAACTTGAGATTATGAACATCTAAAAGATACAATATTTCACCAATATTGCTCAATTATGGGGGCTCTTGCCTCACTCCATTGAAAAACCCCCTGCTTTGGATTTATCAATTATTAGATCCTCTATTTGACTAGGTTTCCTTTGCTTGATAGGAAAACTACAACTTGAAGAGATGGATTTGATATATGAGACACATTGAAAGGTAGGAATGTATCTTTCCTCAAAAAATTTAGAATTTCTTACCAACCGAATGCCCCAAATGATCATGCAAGGCAAAGCCTTAAATTCCTTTAGTTATTTTTTGTTAAACCAACCTTGCATACTTTATTCCATAATATATCCTAGATCAACATTTTCAACTCCTATTACGTGCTCAAATTTTATCTATATATATTTAGCATAATGACAATTTATGAGTAAATGAGATATTGTTTCTTCATCTTTTCTGCATAATATGCAAAACCTTGGACCTTGCCTACTTTTCTCTTGCAATACCTCCCATGTTAGTGCCTTATTCTTAATGGCTAACCACATGAATATATGCATCTTTTTTGGAGATTTGAGCTTCCAAATCACTTTCCAATACCATTATAATTCTTGAATGTTTGAGGGAAACATTACTCGATATCCCAACCGTGCTATGTACTCTCCCAAAGTCTATCTTTTTTACTAGTCTAAGGTGTCTTCATCATCCCTTAGTTTAACATTACTTGGGTGAAGACTATCCACATATGATATCCATAAGTCCACATTTTCACCTTCCAATCCCAACCTTTAAGCATTCACCCAATCTTTATTATATAAATTTGTTGATTTCTAATCTATTGCTTGATTATGAGTGTAAAGACCTTGTTCTTGAACAATTTATATCAACTCGTATGGTAATATAACCAATTTTGTACACCCTATCCAAGGGTATACCCCAATCCTTACTTGTTCACCATTCTCCACCCTTGAAGCTAACCAGTTCCCAATCACAGGAAATGCTTGTGTAAGTGCCTTTCAATGTATAGAGCAAATATTTGTATTCTTCCTTAGATTCCTGATCCAATCAATTAAAGCACTAGGCCTAACATATTTTTGTATTATTATTTGACTCCATAATTCCTCATTTTTTATATATCTCCATAGACTCTTGGTAGCTAATGATTTCCCAAAGAAATGAATATTTTTTTGTCTCCAATCACCTCCCTCTTCGGGCTTAGCTATATTCTTCCACTTTACTAAGGGGATGCCATCATTTTCTTTTTTACATATCCAAAGAAATTTTAAATATTTTTCATGATATTTTTGAAGAGTCCCTTTGGAATGTAATCCAAAAAATGCATGTATACGAGGATTCCTTCTAGAACCAACTTTACCAATGTTAAACTTCTCCTAATCAACAACCATCTATTACATCAATGATTTATTATAGCCTCTATTTTTTCTAATAACCAAACCCAATCTTTATCTTCTAATTGTTTGGCTTTAGAAAAAACCCATGTATTTAAACCCAACATGAAAGTTAATATGCTTGAAGGGGGGAAAATTGTAACAATTGGCTCTATAGTTCTATTTCCAAACCATTAAGTAATTTTAGATTTACAAACATGAACTTCCATGCCTATAGCAACATTAAATAACTCTAGAATTTCCTGCATTTTTTGTTTATCTTAGAGATCCATTACTAAATAAGGGAACATCATCTACAAACAAGAGGTGAGATAAGGACAATACTTGGCCTATATTAACTCCTAAAATGGCTCTCAACCTCTTAGCCTCTAGTATTTCCCTAGCTATACCTTCAATAATGATTAAAAACAAAAAAGGTAATAAGGGGTGTCCTTGTCTCAATCCCCTTACGGGGTTGAAGAATTCAGATGCTATCCCATTTATTAAAATTGCAAAGGAGACTAAAGTTAAACAATCCATGATCCATTCAACAGTTGGAATGTTGAACCCCACATGTAGGAGCATCAACCTGGTATAGAGCCAATTTTCTCTATCACATGCTTTTAGTAACTCATATTTCATAGCCATTATATTGTTGGAAGTTTCATTGTTTTTGGAGTACGTGACACTTCTTGAGCTACTCCAATAGCATCATGTATCTATATTCTAGCTATAAATCCAAATCATTCCTGAGATATAGCCATTGAAAAAGTTTTCTTCCCCGCTATTCCTGAGATATAGCCATTGAAAACGTTTTCTTCCCCATTATTCCTCAGATATAGCCATTGAAAAAGTTTTCTTCCCCATTATTTCCAAGATATTTGCCACACACACACACACAAGGAGATAGCCCCAAATTCAATATTCCTACTGATCTTGTTTTGGATTGAGTGTTAAAAGGGTAGAATTGAAAACACCTTAAACTTTCCATGTACTCCTTGACTCTTCAATTGCCCTAGTCAGATTTTTTTTCAATAAGTCCTAGGACTTGTTGTTCCTGGGATTTGTTCTAGGTTCACAAAACAATGTCAGGCTTCCCAATATAATGATAATTAATTTGATATTGTTTTTCTTCATTTGAATAACAATGAAATTTCAATAATCTAATCATCAACAATACAGAGGAATGCACGTCAACAAAATTGAGATATAAAGTAAGGTATCTAGTTTTATAAATCTTACTTTAATTTCAATAGTAGGAATATGAGATATGTATCTAAATTATGAAATTAATTAATGAATAGTAAACAAATATACAGATGCAGGTCTTATTTTGCTCACGACATAATAGAGGAAAGTTTATACCTGAATAAATGTTCAATAAATAAATTGCAGTAGAAGTAATACTAAATTGCAGGCATTCGTAACTTAAACATAATAGTTTGAAAAAGATGAATTATGATAACATGAGCAACAACACATAGAAAGAACATAACTCAAAGAAATGAGAAACAAAATCTCATGTATTGTTGCAGAAAATTGATCTCCTTGTTGAAAATTATTCAATTAGATATAAGGTCGAGAAGTCTATCTTCCATTCTTCAATTATTCTTTTATAGATGCAAAGCATGTAACCAAATTGACTACATTTTCCTAGTCTTAAGTGAAAATTACAAAAATAGACAAACTAAATCCCAAAAATTAAGGAATAAATTTGGAATCCCTGATTTTTTCCCATGTTGTTGGCGAGGTCATTGGATTTGTGCAAATTGCTCCCACTCTTGATTCAGAGGATATTGCATGATGTCATTCTTCTATAAGTTTTCTCCAGCCCAGCACATGATTCATACATTGGAGTAGTTTGAAGTAGATTTCTCAAATGCCATAATAAAAAAGAAGTAATCATCTAAAAGATAAAAAATGGGTTTGACCTTTTAATATCCCAGTAACTCCTTTGAATTTATTAATATTTTCCCTTGCTGAGATCAATAATTGTTGATATTCTAGTAGAGATAGAAAAATTCCTTTTTTACCATAGTATTCAGGTAATCCCATTTCCACCATCTTTTTATAATGATCTTTATACCATTGCACATTTCTTTGAAGGTGAACAAGTTTACTTTGAACTTGTTGAATTAAGTTCATTTTAGTAAGAAATTATTCAAAATCCATAATTGTACTTGTTCTATCTTTAACTCCAATTTCGTTTAATTCCTATTGTGTCTTGGAGTTAAGAACTCTGATAGTTTTTTTGGAAACTTGAGGCTTGTCTCCTAATTCTTATTCAGCCTTTGCAATTTCTTTTTAAACCTTCTTGATCGAGTTAGCCTCTTCATCCATTATTATAAATCATTTCCACATCTTATTCACATGTTCCATAATTTCATCCCAAATTAAATGTCGTGCTCCCATTAAATAGGATTTTCTAGAAAGCTTTCTCTTCAATGTATCATACTCTTCCTGCAATTTTTCTTTTGATCCCTGTATCTTTTTGAGCTACCTTTCCTTTTCCCCAATATGATCTTTCAAAAGATTGATCTCAATTTCATAAGTTGAAATTGTCCTTCTTGATTCTGTAGTTGAATCTCTTTAGCATTTAGATCACTTAATGCCCTGGATAATTCCTCTGAACTACTTGCAAATGTTCCATCTGAAGATGATGAGGGTATTCCTTGTTTTAGTATTTGTATTTGTTTTTGTAGAGAGAAAATTTGTTCATTTAGCTTTGTTATGACTTCAATCAATTTTTCCTTTTCCTTCTGAATGACCAAAAGCTTTGGGGTCTGTACATGATCCACATCAAACAACTTTAATCGCTTTTTCAAAATAGAAATTTCATTGTCTTTGTCACTTACCATATTTTGAATAGGTTCTTCATTTGTAGCATCATCTCTTATTTTAATTAATTTTTTGTCTAAATCATCTATTCTCATCTGCTTCACTCTTGAACTTGTTTTCTCCTTCTTCAACTGTTGTTTAAGCTGATTATTCATTTTCTGCAATCTCTGTAAGCTAAGAGTAGTCTTCAAAATATCTCTATTGACCCTCTCCCATGTCTGATTATGTAGGCCCATTTTGTCTGTTAAGGGAATGTCATCAAGATTTAGAGAAAAGTTAGTTGCCTTATAATTGTCATGTCCTTGAATTCTTGGACCAAATGATTCTAATATTGCCAAATTCAACCTTCCTTTTTCAAAGTCGATTCCAGATAACAATCTTGTATGTGGAGAACCCTGATTTAGCTTTTGGCTCCAAAAATTTTTAATTTGTTCATTCTTGTCTTTCATATCATCATATTTGGCAAATACACTTTGTGGCTTGATACTTGTAGACCCTTCTTCTGGTGCCTTCATGAATATTGATGGAAGAGTGTTTATTGAGTAAACAAATTCTTTTTGAATCTTTGTCAATGTTCTTGTCTTAGGTGAGCTTCTTCCTATGGACCATCATCTATGATCACTTCAGTTCTAGATTTCTTGCTTGATTGTCCTTTTATGTTTCCAGATCATCTTGAAGTTTCCATTTATGACTCCTTTTCAATTCTTTTTCCTGTTGTAGAGGTGTGCCAATATTTACTTCCTGAAGAAAAATTTTCATTTCCTCCCAAGTATCCAGATTTATAATATGTTCAAGATCATGTTTTCTTTGATGCTTATATGCCTAAATATCAAGCTCCAATCTTTTGTTATTAATAACCCTTAAAGGGTCATATTGCCAAGGTGTTCCTTGTTCAAATCCTAATTCTTGTATCATTGTTTCCAACACCTTCAATGCTGACCTACTATGCACAATAAAAGGTCCAATCTCCCTTTTGGGCTTAAAGTTAGTCTATTTTCTTCTGAGAATAAAATGAACCTCATCAACATTAAGACTTTTCCTTATTAATTCTAAAGAAAAAATTCTTATAGTTAAGAAACTTGGAAGTTTAAAAGGTTTAACCTCTGCACCATACATTCTTATCTTTGTATACTCTTTGAAAAGGAACTAATCACTACAAGGAAAAGACCTTTTAGCAGAGGTTTCTAGTGTTACAAAATTGACAAAAAATATCAAAAAAACCTATGCTACAACATTTGTTATTGATAGCGGATGTTTTTGCGGATACTATAATGAAAGTTGATTATAACTAAAAACATTCGGGCGGCCGGAGGTGATAGTGGATGTTTACAAATTGGTGTGTTTGTATAAGGCACAAGCACTGGTGCATACATACACATATAACACCGGTGTTGTACACTTAACTTCAAGCATCGGGGCTGTAAGATATGAAAGCATCGTGGAAGTAAAATATTTAAGCACCGCGACGTGTGTTTTATAAGCATCGGGGCATTTGTCATGTAAGCACCGATGCATTATTAATAAGAAGGCATTGATTCTATATCAAATAATATGCACCGATATGTTACATGGAAAAACATCTCGGTCCATTAAAGTCGTAAAGTACTAGTGATTTCCAGTAACAAATAATCCTCGATGCTTATCAATAACACAATAGCGTCGGTGCATATCAAAACACATACGCACTGGTGCTTCGTATAAGATTAATGCATCGACGACCAAATTTTTAATATAATTTTGTGGTATTAAATTAATATTGAAACAGTGATAATTCATTACATAACAACATCGGTGCGAATTTCATATGAAACGCACCGGTGAGTTTTAATATTAAACGCGTCAATGAGATTAACAATTAAAATACACCGAGAAACGTCGATCTGTGATAGTGCAATTATTGTTATTTTTTAATTCCATTATTTATCAAAAAATTTACATATATCTTATATTTTGATTAGTGAATTTGGATATGATGTTTGGATTAATTTGTTATATCATCAAATTTTGCATCTCTTCATTATAATATTCAGTCATCCATATATTTAATTAGCGATGTTACATTTCATAGCAACATTGGACAACACAATAGAATAAATTAAAACATATTTTATTATATGAATAAGAAGGTTTTTGTCATACAAAATGGGGCACTTATCGGTAATCCCTTGTCTTTCAATTGGGACACTATATCCATTACATTAAAAAAAATGTCTCATTTTCACAGACAATTATTTCAAAATAATACAAGTGCAATTTGCATTGATATCCAAATATATTGGTCATCATTCTTCATTGGAATTGTTGCTAGTGCTCTAGCTACTTCCATGCCTTGGGTTATTTTGTTGAATGTTTGGTTGATTGTCTCAATTGTTTTTTTCTTCTTGAAGTTCCATCTACAAACATAAAAACAAACTGTAATGAGTTTATCTACATTGGTGAGAATAATGAAAATTGAAATAAATAATATACATGAATGTAAATTGAAAAATGACGTACCTCCAAAGCAAGGAGTGACTCATGAATCATACACATATGTTCAAAATCAAATGCCATGCCTTGTTTCAACAATTCTTATGTTGGCTCAGTTCCATACTTTGTTTCCTGCAAGTTATATACCCCATAATAAATCATAGAATTAATATAAAGTATTATTTATGTTTCATTAATTATAAAATGTGGGAAGTAAAACAACATAGATTATACTTACAAATTCGACAATTAATTTTTGATATGCCAACATATACTCACAACCCTTAATTAACCCAATGTCAATCAATTTTTCAGATGGTTCTTCTTTGTGTATTAGCACCTGTTT
>ML828361.1:83635-101725 GCA_009831015.1 Picea engelmannii
ATAAAGTGTTTTGAGGAATATTACTTTTTGAATGATTCTTTTTTGTTGTTGTATGTTTTTGTTATTGCAAGTCTGACAAGTTTCATTGACCATTGCTCTGGAAATGCTTCTTGTAGTTTAAATATAACCTGGTTCTTGGAATCATTGGATTGATTTCTATATTGTAAGTGGAAAGTACATCTATACATTTGTTCTACTATATCTCTCATAGTTTTGTAAAAGTTTTTCCCCCTTTGATTAATCTCAAACACCACTCTAGATGAGCTAAGGACCAATTCATCATCATTTACATCTTCTATACTAATTAATTTTGTTTTGTTATGATAACATTTTGTTCCCTCGTTGTTGGTGTCTATAGAACATTAAGAATATGTGAATCAATAGATTGTTTGAAACATGTCATCTAATATTCATAAGTATATTATTAATGAAAATTCAAAAAAAAATATCATATTGAATAGTATTTTTTCATTCACTTGATTCATCCCTCTGCAATTTTTCCATCAATCTTTTATGCTCTTCTGCACTTAGATCAAAAATAATGTTATCGAGCTTTCTCATTTTGTGGCCTTGCATGACACACACTAACCAATACATATTAGTTAAACTTACATATAGTTCAACCATATTAATTTTGTATAGAATTTACAGAGAACCTGCCTTTTTTGTTTTTTTCTGGATGTGTCATTATTGCGTCGACCAAAAATTTTCTTATTTAAACTCTTCTCACTCGTATTTTTATCAATATACAACCTGTACCATTCAATACATAAATTATTCAATATATTTTATAAATAAATCACATAATTTTCAAAGAGAAAAAAAAATCATTGTATCCGGTGTGTTTTTTATATTCAAAGCACTAGTGCATTTATTACATAAAACACACAAGTGTGTTCCATACACCAACACACTCTGAACAATTTAATTTATTTTTTAAAATATTGTGAATTACAATAGTGTGATATATATAGAAGACATCACATCGACTATAATAGAAAACAAAAAAATTAAACATTCATTAAAAAAAAAACAATAAAAAAATTACACACCAATGAGAAGAAAAAAATAAAAGTAAAAAATAAATTATGTGGCAACATTTTCTGTGTTGTTTAGATGAGAACATCGGCGATATTTTTTCTTATGCGCCATATTTTTTTATTTTTTTTTATAAATTTGGCTTAATCAGTTTGTTCCTTATACATAAATGCACCAATGCATTTCTGTCGAAAAGATGCATCGGAAAAATGGAAAACGTTTAAAAAAAAAAAAGTCAAATCAGAAATCGTTTAAAAAAATAATAAAAAAAAGGCGGAGGTTCGACTGCGTTTGGGATATGATGCAATAAGTGGTCCTTTGCATCACATTCCAAACACTTATATATAGAAAATCAAACTCATTAGATCTAAAATACCTAAAACGAAAATCCCTAATTCTAAAGTGATAGAGGGAGTTAAACCTTAGGGTGAAATTTTGCATTCATGAAAGCAAAAAAAAACAAGGGTTCAAGGTAAGTATGAATTTTTTTATTTTATTTTTTCTGAATGTAGGATTTTGACTGAGTCGCCATACCCTTCAAATCCTGATTTTCTAAATATTTTTGTTATTCTAAAGTATACTTTTACTCCACAGTGCTCCTCGATATGTCTCTCTTCCAAATCTATCTCCTGTAAATTTTGGAAAAATGATGAAAATATTGAATACCTTCTTAATATTAAAAAAACTTTATGAAAAGGGTTTAAAGTGAATCACCATACCCTTCAAATTCTCATATTTTGAATAATATTGTGGTTCCAAAGTATTCTACTCCTCCATAGTGTTCCTCCATATGTCTCTCTTGCAAGTCTCTCCCCTGCAAAATTTTGCAAAATAATGAAATAGTGAATAGTTTTTTAGTATTTAAATGACTCAATGAAATTCCATTCCCGCTCTTTTTTTAATTGTTTAAAAAAAATCGTGCTTTTTTTAAACTTTTTCATCATACCGATGTGTTTATGTAAGACGCACCGGTGCGACCATATTACATTACGCACCTGTGCGTCCATATTATTTGACGCAACAACAACATATAATTGTTTTTTATTAACAAAATATAGAAACACGATGTGGTTGATTTTTCAATGCACCGATGCTTATTATTAATTTGTGCATCGGTGCATTTGTGGTTTATAAGCGCATCGTTATGCTTTTAAATTTATTTGAACTTTTATTTGCACATAAAATAGTATATTCATCTCAAATTATCTTTTAGTATGAATTCACATGACTTGCAATATTCCAGTATACATTTTACGTTTTATGTCGCTTTATTCTTAAAAAATGGTTTCAAAACTATATTCAAACTCAGATTGTGGTATGGTCCTTGAAATTTATTTTAGATATGTATAAGAAAATTTATTGTTAATTTTGTTGAAATGTAGAGGCGAAACCTTATTATATGAACAAATGGTCAATTCTTCAAATTCCAGCAGATTCCATATTGCTCAAAGTCCATCGCGAAGTTCTCCCTTTCCATCTCCAGTAAGTTTAACTTATTTTATTTATGTTTCAATTATCTCATTGAATTTTTTTTATCCATGTCAATCTGAATAAAAATGTATCCAAAATTACAGGATCCTGATTTAGAATCGAGTTCATATGTAGAAAATATTCCAATATCAGTTCAAAAACGTTAGAAGGTCTTATCAGGAGCAACATACGGCAAGCAGTTGGTAGATGAAAATGGAAAACCGCTTTACCCTACCAATTGTGGCATTCCATCTTCTAACTACAATCCTTGGTTGGTGATGGTAATAATTGTTTGGTATAATGTAATTTGAACAAACAAATTATTGCATTGTGCTTACTAATATCATCGATGTACTAATGTTCAATATTTTTGAAATTAGGATTCTTCTAATGAAGAGCGACCTACCTACCAACGTTTGTTGCACCCCACATCAATATTAACCCGAGAGAAGACTGTAATGAGAGCACAAATCAGAGAGGAAGCGTACCAAGAATGGTTGGATCAACCACCTATTCAATTCCCACTACGTTCAGATTCACTAATTAGGAATGATTACAATAATACTAGTAGTTCTTCAGAAGTTGGAAATGGAGACAATCAAAAAGAGGTTGGTATGGATGATTACTTATGGGATACGAATTCCATGGAGACAATGTTGTTAGACGCATTCCAAAACTATGGGCTAGGGGATGATGCTCATATCAATGATACCATTTTTGAAAGCCTAAAATCTACTTCCACCACCCCTCTCTTTGGACCTAGTGCCCTTTCAAAGTCTACCCAGCTTAGGAAAACAATGTTACTATACAATGTGAAAGAAAAGAGTGGCATGTCAAATGCATGTTTCTTGACAATATTGAGGTAATTGACTAGCAAGTGCCTTATATTAATTTTGATAAATCTTGTCACACAATCAAATTAGAAATGGTTGCTTTTATAAACGTTAAATGACCTTGTACATTTGTATTTCACACTGACTGCAAGATATTCAAAGATAAGGTTCTTCCTAGTGATAATGTTTTTCCTGGTAGTTGCGAAGAGGCAAAGCAATTGTTGAAAATGTTGGGTGTTGAGTATATGTCATATCATGCATGTCTGAATGATTGTATTCTATATAGAGGAGAATATGAAAACAAAGAGATATGTCTGAAATGTGGGTATGACAGGTACCATAAATCAAATAAAAATGGCAAATTGCATGGTCCTCCTCATAAGATATTGATGCACATGCCTATAATCCCAAGGATTCAAAGGCTCTTTCATTGCAAATAATTAGCTATGTTGTAGGGATAGCATGCCTTGCATAGAAGTGAGTCAGGAGTTATGTGAATCCCAATAGAATCAATAGCCATGAAGCATATAGAGGATACATGGCCAAAAAAATTCAAGGATGAAGTATGAAGCCTATGATTGAGCATAGCAATGGATGGCGTGAACCCATATTCTCTCCAAAAACACCAACTATTATGTTTGGCTTGTAGTAGTGATCAATAACAATATCCCCCCATGGGTGTCCGTGAAGAATGAACATCTTATGTTGGCTCTTATAATCCCTGGTAGAAGACAAATGAAGAATATGGATGCCTACCTACAACCATTGGTCGATGAATTGAAGGAATTATGGGAAGGGATACATGTATACAATGTATCAAGACCCATCATAAAAGAGAGGAGTTTTACGTTGTATGACATATGTGCTTACACCACACATGATTATCCAGGATTAGGAATTTGCTCTGGTAATTAGCGTGTTTATTGATTTGTTTATATACGTAACAATATTTATTTGCATATTTAATTCGTTGTGATTGAAATTTTATTCTTAAACACTAACGTGCTATGTATACAATAATTTTGCAGGTCTTGTAACTAAAGGATATCATGGATGTAAATGTTGTGGACCTTCTTTGAAGGCTAGGTGGTCCAACCACCTATGAAAGCCAGTGCACGACTGCTCGAGGGTATTCCTCCTAGAAGAACACCCTTATAGAAGAGAAACATCCTCTTTCAATGGTAAACCATAAAGAACCCAAACGCATACAATAATGACACCAACATAATGGCTTAGAGCATATGAGAGAGACACAGAGAAGGATATTACATAAATATTCAATTCAAATGGGGAGCCTATGTTCGATGATCCAGAATTCTTCGACACCTATGTTGAGAAATTTCCCATTGGGATGAAAAGGAAATCTATCTTTATGAGCTCCCATATTGGGAGCATCTTAAGATTGCCCACTTACTAGATCCTATGCATATATTTAAAAATGTTTTCATCTTCTTTATGGAGGAACATAATATCGAAAGAAAGTGACACGTTGGTTGTGAGGAAAGATCTTATTTCTTCAAAAACTAAAAAGAAACAATGGCCAAGACAAGAAAGTAGAGGAGAGGTTGGTCCCTCTTGGTCTTTCAAAGAAGGTGATGTCCCATGGATTTTGAAGAAAGAAGATCTTTCTTTGGAAAAGGAAGTTATATCGGGTGTTAAGGTGCCTTCTTTATATGGGTATTCCCTACGGCGTTGCTTCACTATGCATCAAGACCATTTTCCGGGGTTGAAATCACATGACCATTTGAACCTTCTAAAGGTACGACGTATGTCAAAAATATTTTTTTATTATTTGTAATTTTTAATTTTATGCCATGGGATAAAACATAAATAATTTGTATGTGTTTACTTTGTAGTTTCATTATCCTCTGTTCGTGTGTGTGTGTGTGAACCATGACTTCCCCATGACCTAAGGCATTCCATATCTAAATTATCTTCATTTGTACGTTGAATCACATCAAATGAGATTCATATGGATAGCATTCCACATTTGGGTCAAGAGATAGTTGAGATTGTTTGTATGTTTGAGAAGGAACTACCGTCAAGTTTCATGGACTTTTAGGTTCATCTTCTAATTCACCTAGTAGATGAGGTTGAATTAGTAGGGGTGGTCTCCTGTCATTGGATTTTTTTTAGAGAGGTACATGAAGAAATTGAAAGGATTTTTTCGTCAAAGGGAAAAACTCGAGGAGTCTATGGCAGAGGGGTACATATCATATGAGTCTTTCTATTATGTTAGTGAGTACATCAAGCAGATTGACAACACACTAGGTGCAATGATTTGGGACGACGAAAGGGATGGAGACAAAAGAGAAGGGGAGCTTCTCCAAACGTATGGATAAAGGCGCTTGATAAAGAGTAAGTGACTTATCATTTGTCAAATTTCTACACAGTAACTATTCACACTAAACTTCATAATGTACATTTTGATCATGATCTCATATGTACTATATGTTGGTTTCATTTCATGAATACATCGGTGAATTCAGAAATTGATGCCATCAATAAATTCATTCTTTACAATTCATAGGCAACACAATCATTGGTCGCATTGTACGAACAAAAGAGGAGGAAATGGGAAAGTGACAGGAAATAATTCAGATAGTTGAATGGTAGAAGCATGCCTTATCCTGATCATTTAAAAGAAAATATGCCAATGATATGCCCCAACAGTTGGGTTGTTGACCAATTCAGAGAGAAATATGGTGCATCTGGTTGTTACCCGCGTGAAGAAGAGGATGCACTAAACATAGGGATTGGTTGCAACAACTCGGTAATAATTTATTTGTGTACATAATTTTTAACTTCGTAATGCACATTTGAATTGTAAGTACATATATGTTATTTTATATTTTAATGGTCGGGTTATTATGCACATATTGACATTGGGATTTGTTCATTTTTTTATAGGTGCATTTGTTCCCATCTATGTGGGCATATGGACATTATTTTCGCACACAGGATGTCGATGATGGACACGTGAAACAAGACCACAGAGTGGAATTTGAGTTCGACCAATCTAGTCATGCTAGCCATTGTGATCAAAACACCATACAGGGGAAGTTAGATTACGTTGGAAAGATACAAGAGATCATTCGAGTGGACTTATCTTCTTTCCAATGTGTTATTTTTAGGTGCAAGTGGTGGGACACCTTTGATCGGAATAATGTAAAGGAAGATCGTGATAGTGGGATGATATGTATTGACTCTAAAAAGACGTGGGATGAAGCTAAGGAGCCTTATGTTTTCCCAAAACACTGCAACCAAGTGTTTTTTTACCCAAATGTGTTGGATATGCATTGGTGATTTGTATTAAGACACAACCCTAGATCAAAACATATTTTTGAGAACAATAGTGTTATCATGCCAAGTGAGGAAGATAATCATGGCGATGACAACGAAGAGTGATATATTATACATGTTTTATTCTTTAATTACTTCTTTTATGTTTTCAAATTTATAATGGATTTAATAATTTATTATTAAAAAAATAATTTTTTTAGTATTTAATATTTCATATGAAATATTATTAATTTTTTTATTGGATGATATAATTAAATGTTATTTGTAAATGATATAAATATTTTTTCATTGTAAATCTAGATGATATTTGAACTTTTAGTATTTTAATTTAAACTTTTACTTTAATAAACAATATATTATTGTATTGTAAATATCAAATATTTTATATCATAGTTTCAAAATGTATTTTTGTTACCCGCCATTTCATATAATTACCATATCGTATTATATTGTATTAGTTTTTAATTTTGAGTTCATACATACTAATTAGGGGAATATTCAGATCTAAAATGAGCCTCTTGAGTGAGTTTTTCAAAAGAATGTCATTTTCATTAAATAACTAATAGATGTATCCCTCTTTAAACCCATATAATAATATATACTTAAGATATTACACAAAAATCAAATACATAATATATTATGTAAAATCGTTGGGCAGAGGGGGGTCCTTTGTCCCACAAACAAGGGGGTCTCATACACCAATTTGGTGTGGCTTGGCCGTGACCTTAAAAATAGATTATTATTATTATCATATAATAATAATAATAAATATAATATATTATGTTATTTATTAATTTTATATTATAAATATAATAATATAATACATAATAAATAAATAAATATATTATATTATATTATATATTAATTATAACATAATAAAATATAATATATTAAGTTATATATTAATTTTATATTACATAAAATATATAATAATTAAAATATATATAATTAAAAATTGAATTAAACATGTATATCATAACAATTTTTAATCCCTTATCCCCTATCTTTATCCCCTCTTTTTATTTGTGAGTAAGAAATAGCTAATTCAATTCTTAATATGGATTACAACAACAATTATCAACATGTAACATAGGATATTTTTATGTTTTTTACATGTTTCTTGATTAAATTTGACATTCATGCATCCTTGTAGTATAGTAAAAAAATGTTGAATTAGAGCTTTTGAGACTTGTATTAATTATGAGAATATAAAAAAATATGACCAAATTACAATTAAGAGGAAGCTAAAATAGCACAAAGATTTTATAAATGTTAATTGAGCTTAACATAACTATTTTTAAGTATTCATTATGAACAAAAGCAATATTCTCGAAATGAGGACAAATTCTCACATCGTACTTTCAAGTAAACTAGTTTGTAAAATTGTGATACAAAGTAAGGTTGAAGATTAATATAATTTACTTTTAACTTGCCCAAACTTTAATTAATAACATAAGACATATCTTTACCCTTTTTTATAACTTATTTTCTTTTCTTGGTTAAGCTTGATATTCATGCATCCTTATAGTATAGTAAAAAAATGTTGAATTAGAGATTTGGAGACTTGTATTAATTATGGGAATATAAAAAAATATGACCAAATTACAATTAAGAGGAAGTTAAAATATCACAAATATTTTATAAATGTTAATTGAGCTTTTCATAACTATTTTTAATTGTTCATTATGAACTTATGAACAAAAGCAATATTCTCGAAATAATGACCAATTCTCACATCGTACTTTCAACTAAACTAGTTTGTAAAATTGTGATACAAAGTAAGGTTGAAGATTAATATAATTTAACATGAGCTAACATCAACATCAAAATCAACATAAACATATAAATTAAGTACATCAACATGAAAAAAAAAATGTTATAATGTACATATCTAGTCAACAATACAAATAACTGTTATAACTAAATATCTAGTTGTAGTCTCTCAGGTGAAGCATGTTATGGAAGAATAGGTGATGCACCCTGCTAATTTGGGTGAGGTGAAGGAGGAGGAGGTACTGAAGCAGAAGCGCAATCACCACCTTGATCAACATCACCACCCTGATCTGCAACATCGCCATGATCACATGCACCTTGATCAACATCAACATCTGAAGGACAAGGTATTGAAGGAGAAGCATCACCATCACCTCAAGGAGGACTAGGAAGAGGTACTGAAGCATAAGTGTCGCCATAACTACCCTAATTATCATCATCAGTGTTGGACGATGTGACATCCCTCATCCCTGCCAGTAACCTGGAAGCTCCAACGATATGATGCATAAGAGACGTCATATCGCGTGGCAAGTTCATCCGAAGTTGCAAGAGATCAGAGTCAACCCTAATGTCTCTCATTTGGACAGGGCAGACTCCCACACCAACCAAAACTGCACTCATTCTGTCACACACCTCCATCCTATATCTCAAATCTTGCCTACGCCGCATGTCAGGTGGTATATGCGGCTGAGGACCCTGACCCACCGCAGCCTCAACCATATTCTCATCTGCATCAGGTGGCAGGGGAGGAGGCATGTCCCCAAAAAATGTGCCAACATCTGCAAAATATAACACAAGTTAATAATTAGTTGACAATTTCATTAAAAAATTTAATAAAATATGTTAAAGAACATGCTAGAATAAAATTTACTCAAATTAAGTAAGACAATAAAATGAAAGTACAAGATTAATTTAAATATTACCTCGATCATTTGGTGGCTCATCCGTTGTGAATAGGATGTTGAGACATCCTCGCCAATCCATCCCTGCATAAGGGCATGACACCATCACGAAAACGTGATCTACCTCACTAAATAATAGATCAAGTGCCTCCCTGGAAATCCTAGCTAGAAAATCAGGCATGCCCCTCCTAGGCATCATCTCACCCCACATGTCCATCTGCACCTCGGTCATCAGCCTAGGAGGCCGACGAACAAAACTAGGTCTTGTCTCTGGAAACCTCACAAAAAATAAACAAAATAACTATGAAGCGAATGGAAAATTCACCCCCCCATCTATCATAGCATGAAATCTATCCAATGCTATACAAAATTGCCTCAAGAAAATGGTAGACCACCTAATAAGTCGTGGCCTCTGTATCAAAGAATCCACATAATATAAAAGCGTGCATCTAATGCGCTGACCATCACCAATAAAGTGTGAAATGGTCCATAGTAACAATGAGAGGCACCTAACATCCTCTGCATCGAATGAGACGATCTGCAACTGTCCACCAGCCACCTAAAAATCATCAAGAGAAGATATATCGCTTGCAATATACCTCTGAGAGTAGTCAAGCTAACTCTCAGCTACAACACCCACTAGGACATCAGGAAACTGGGGAAAATCCTCCCCTCTCCTAGATATCCCAGTGATAAAATAAATATCCTCCTCAGTGGGATGATACCAATAATGAGAACCAAATAGGAATGCTTGTTGATGAGAATCCCATCGATGGATTAGTTGTGTAAGAAAGGAGGAATTCCCCTTCAGGAATGTATCCTCCTCGTAGTACTTGAGGAGGCCTACATTCCTCAAGAGGAGCCACATAGTTGCAGTACTAGGCCAAGGGTACAAATCCCTCTCCCTCTCTCTGGCCTCCCACTCCTGAACCATATTGTATTGGTCCAGTCTTTGTTGTTGCTCCTCCATGTGCTGATGTCTCTGCATAATTAACATATAAGTTACATCAACATCATACATAAAAACATAACTTTTTTCAATAAATGAGAAATTTATTTCAAAATATGCAAACACAAATTTTGTCAAAAAAAATATATATATATATTTGGTGCGCCTGAAAAACAGTAACGCACCACCCACGGTGCACACACATATCTTACGCACCACATACAAAGTGAAATTTATTTTAGCCGGTGCATAGTAATTTGTGTATGCATCGATGCGTTATATATCACGAACGCACCGCTATAACACTATCTATTTTCCACGCTACGTCTATTATTATGTATGCACTAGTGTGTTACATATAAATGACGCATCACTCGAACAACTATCTATTTTAAACGGTGCATATAGTATTATGAACGAGTCGATGTGTTCCATATAACCAAGGCACCGCTAAATTGAAACTATTTATTTCCGCCAGTGCGTTCCATATAACCAACACACTGTTAAATGGAAACTATTTATTTTCGTTGGTCCGTTCATAATAAATGCATTGGTGCGTTAGTTATAAACAATGCATTGATGTGTTTATTCGGAACACACATGCGAAAATAAATAGTTTCCATTTATCGGTGTGTATAGTTTTATGAACGCACCGGTGCGTACATATAAAAGATGCATCGTTCAGATGTAACTTTTCTATTTTAAATAGTGCATATATTTTTAGGAACGCACCGGTGTGTTCCCAATAACCAACACACTATTGTAAAGAAACTATTTATTTACGCCAGTGCATTCAAAATAAACGCACCGGTGCATTCGTTATCAGAACCGCACCGGTGTGTTTATTCAGCACGCACAAATGAAATAAATAGCTTCCATTCAACGGTGCATATAGTTTTATGAATGCATCGATGCATACATACAAACGATGGATCGCTAAGTGGAAACTGTGTATTTTGGATAGTGATTTTGTTACTTCGAACGCACTGATGCATCATTGGTAAGTACACACCAGTGCATTCCATAATACGTCGCACAGTCGAAAATAGACTATACATGATTGGTGCACTTTGTAAAATTTACAAGGCACGCACCCCGCAGAATTGTTTTTTGAAAAACAATGCAAATTTAACTCAATTTCAAAATTTAATCCGCTAAAAAGACAATGTGCAAAGAAATAAAGAATTTACCCCGACATTTTCTCGTCGAGGAGGCATCGTTGGGATGTAGTGAAAAAAATGAATTTTTCCCACCGTATAGAAAACCATGAACTAAGCACCAAATGGAATCAATGCAAGCAACAGAAGCACCGATGGCAATGTGCTTCAATTGGGAAAAGGAAGCACCGATGCTTGAGAGCTTCTCTGCACTTGAAATGGTAAAAAAAAAAAAAATTACCGTCTTTTTTTTTATTTATTGAACCATGTTCTAGTGCGCTTGTGTTAAGCGCACCGGTGTGCACAACTGCAGATAGTGCACCGTTTATTTTTAAAAACATTGTGATGGTGCACCATATGGAGTGCGCCGGGGCGCTCTCATGACAAATGTGCACCGGTCTGTTTTTTTAAGAAAACACAGTCTGTGCTTTGTTTTTTGTGCATCGGTGTGCTCGTCGCATGTGCATCGGGTCCACGATATTTTTTATCGCTGATTTTTATTTAAACCATGTTTTGGTGCATGCGCATTAAGCACACTGGTGCTAATTGATGCAGATAACGCACTGTTTATTTTTAAAAACATGTGGCGATGCCTCATATGAAACGCATCGATGCGCCACTAGGACAAAGTCGCACCGTTATGAATTTAAAAAAAAAACACAAAATGTGGAGTTGTTTGTTGTGCCCCGGTGTTGCAAGGGGACAACGGTGCACCAGTATACATTTTGGAAGAAAAACTCAAGATGACGAACCTGTTTGTTGCGCACTGGTGTGCCCTTTTAAATGCACCATTAAAAAAAGTTTGCTAAAACAGTTGCCCGTGCACCTCCGCTATAAACGGATTTTTGGGCTATTTTTATAGGGGTCTCGCAAAACCTCCGTTATAGGGTCTTTTCCTTGTAGTAATATCCTAATTGAGTCTTTAAATATTCATGCAACAACCTTTTAATCTCTGGGAAAATTTTGGGGGGACTCTACTCATGAAAAGGAGTACAAACTATAGACATGAATGAATTTACATAAATAGAAAAACCCACATTTTGAGGTTTACTTCTGACTAGGGAGGTCCAATGAATGATTGAGCAATCTCTTCAACTTCATTTCCAGTCTCTAGATATAAGCTATGAAAGTCATTCTTCCTCTAAAAAAGGAGCAAGTAAACCGAAAAGCTTTGTTTAAAGGAAAATCCTTAAGTTGTTCATGAATAGATTCTGAAATAAATTGTGCAATACAAAATTTGGCCATTACTCATGTGGTAGGAGGGAAAATTTCTCTCAGATATCCTAAAATAATACTGTCAATAGTTCTATCAGAGTCATAACCCAAGATTGAGCATATCATACAAACGACTTCATGTACATTCGATGTAAACATACTAGTTTTGTAGGTCTTTAGATCATGAGAGATACCGATATTATCTTTCATCAAAGTTTGAACAAAAGATTGGCGTTCTTGGATGCTTAACTGATTAAAACTAACTGCTAGGGTTTCTTCATTAATAGCTTGACCATCGCTGAATTATGAAACCCTAAGCATCTGAGAAATAAACTCAGCGTTGATCTCAAATAATAAAGTTGCATTCTTTTTTACTAGGCTTCTCGTGGATGCAATGTATCTTTGAGCACACCAATGTACAAATTCTACGAAATTATAAACTTGTGGAACAAGAAATTGATCCAGGTTCGAACCCCAAACGTTAAAAGAGTCATTCAATTTTGTGTACCTAGTTTGGGCTAGATTATGCAACTCATATAGATCAGAAGAAACTTTAGGATAAAAAATATGGGAATCTTTGTCCTCTAGAAAGGTCTCTATGCTTAATAGGGTTTTTGACTTATTTGAGACTCTTGATTTCAACAATTTGCTAACATGAATAAGGACAAAAACACTTTTATCTCTTACCCAGGAAGCTGACTAACGAAAACCCTTTGCTTTGTTGGTGAGATTTTCATCAAAGACTGTTATCTGACGAAGATTCTCATGCTCGTAACAGTGACATTCAAAGGCCAATAGGAAAATACACACAAAATACCTTTTTTGATGTTTTGTCTTATTTAAACCTAAAGGTGATTAAGCAAACAAAACGATATTATTTACATAAATAAAAACAAAAAACTTAAATACAAAGTGTAATTATTTACTTGACATCGACGATCTTTGAAAAATGGTAAGCAGTTTTACTTTATACATTGCGCGTGATGCAACGAGTGGTTTTGAGAGTGGTTTGGTGAGTCGTGCAGTTAGTTGATCTTTTGATACGTCACACAGGTGGTATTCCTTGTGATGTCACCGCGTGCGGGGTCACTTTGATTAAACTTCGTTCATTTTTAATGTGTGCGAACCGTTGATTCCACCACTGCTTAGCATCGATGACCAATATTTAACGCACCATGTCATCATATAACAATAAGGTTATATATATATAGATCTAAAATTAATTCGTAAAATATATTTACAGATAAGAAAAACAACAAACTATATTTACATAGAATAAAAACGAAAAATATATAAAAAAGACTAATACAATATTCCAAAAAAAATAAGAATACTTTGAATTTAAAACAAAATTAAAAATTTACCAAAGAACGAAAGACCAAGACCTTAGTTTCCTCTGTTATAAAAGAAGAATCTTCAGATACTTCAGAAATATGATAAATTCCAAGGACCTTAAGATATGATTCAGCTAATAGTTTTGCTAGTCCTTGACCCTTAATCAACTTTGTTGGTTTAATTTCCAAATCATATTCCTGAATTTTAGGTAACCATTTTCTTGTTTTATCATCACTATCATATTGTACCAAAATATCTTTAATTGAACAGTTTGGTACATATGCAATGATTTTCGAATGAAGAACATAAGTTCTAAAAGATTTTTAAGGCTTTAACCATTGCATCGGCTTGTTTTCAAGGATGTTATATTTTCACTATTATTTTGGCTGCTCCAAATTTTCACTATTTTTTTGTAATGGGACAACAACTATTGTATTTTCAGAGGTAAAAGAAAATATCATAAAATCTTTAGAAAAATTAGGGCTTACCAAAACAAGAGCTTCTCCTAAAGCTTTCTTAATGTGGTTGAAATTAGCTCTTGATTCAGCGTTCCACTTTACCACATAATTCTTCTTAAGCATATATGTAATAAGTTTCACAATTTCAGCAAAATTAGGCATAAACCTCCTCAAGAAATTTATTCTACCTAAGAAACTCTAAATTTCTTTCTTGTTTTTGGGCAAACTTCTTGTTTGAATGGCTTCAACTCTTTTGGGATCAATCCTAATTCCATCCTTTGAAACAATGTGGCAAAGAAATTTTCCTTCATGCATGGAAAAATGAGATTTTTTAGGGTTTAATGATAGACCATACTTCCTGCATTTTACAAATGTTTGTCTTAAATGTTTCAAACAACTTTTATCAGAATATGAAAACATTGTTAGATCATTAAGATAAATAACTACGAACTTATCTCTTTCACCAACAAACACAATGTCCATTGCTCTCTGGAAAGTTGCACCTACATTCATTAGTCCAAAAGACATTTTATCGTACATAAAAGTACCCCAAGGTATTGTGAAAGCAATTTTTTCTTTATCATCATCATGGACTGCAATTTGGTTGTTCCCTGAAAAACCATCTATCATGGAAATCCTATTTTCTCCAATAACTTTTTCTAAAACATGATCCATCTTCAGGAGGGGATAATTATCTTTTAATGAAGTTCTGTTGAGATTTTGAAAATCTAAACAAAGTATAATCCCCCTATTTTTCTTTTTGACTGGTACTAAATTAGCTACCCAAGTAGAATATCTGAGAGGGATTATGATTTTGGCATCCAATAATTTCTTTACTTCTTTTTCAAATGTGGGAAGCAAAAGATGATTTATCTACCTAAGTTTTTGTTTAAAAGGCTTGATACCAAGATTTAGAGGAATTTTGTGTTGTATAATACTGGTATCATAAGTTTTAAGGTCTTCATAAGACCGTGGAAAAACATCAACATATTCTTTGAGTAGATCAATGTACTTATGTTTATACTAATGAGGCAGATACTTAGACAATTTGATGAATTTAGGCTTTTCCTCATATCCAATATTGCAATCTTCTACTTCCTCTAATTGTGGTTGCACCGAAGAAGACTTAACATGAATATTATTTTGATCAAAAAGTCTTTCTAATGGAATCAATCCCTTTGGGATTTGATTATTTTTTAATAATAACACTTTCTGACCAACAATCCTATCATGAAATTCTTGATCAGTCTGGTTCTCTCCTTGTTTCCATTTTGGATCATTTTGATTTTGCTCATCTATATTCAATTCAACAAACTGATCTACCATTTCCATAATTTTTTTGATTTGTTGGTCATCTTCAAAGACCTGCCAATGTTTTGTATTATCTGGAACAAAAGGTCTATGTCTCATTTCAATTTTGTATTTTAGATGAGGGGTGCTTGGAGGTCTGAAGGTACTGGCTGCAACGGCTAGGGTGTTAGTTGACATATTGTGCAACCTGGGTATTGCAGTGATATTAAAAGTCGGAAAGAAATTATCAATAATATCCCACACAAGATTCATGTAAGCCCTCATCCTAAGTTGTTTGGCTTGATAAACCTACCTCACTTGTCTAACAATAAGCTTGACATCTACAAAAACTACTAAATGTTTTATCTTTAATTTCCTTGCTTCTTCTAATCCTATAACCAAAGCTTCATATTCACAAACATTATTAGAAGTATATGTTTCAAACTCTAATCTATAAGGAAAAAGAAATATATTTAGTACATGATGGTGAAATAAACATTATACTAGCCCATGTTCCTTCCAAGGATGAGGCACCATCAAAATACATTTCCCAAATTCCTTGTTCAATTTCTTCATTTTCTTTACTCTCAACAATCTATTCAATTTTTGTACAAGATTAAAAGTCACTATTTACAGATAATATACAATTTCCCAAGTCTTGATCTGCAATATACACTGGGTAATTATGAGGTGTTATGGATCGCTGACTGTATAAGACGATTTAGTTTCTCTATATAACCTAGTGAATTGCCCACCAAAAACTTGAATTGTGACATAAGTCATATCCAACTGCAAAGATCCCCCTAACCTACTACCCCAGGATCTAGAAAGAAGAATTCCATACTTAGTAGGTGCATTTGCCACAACAATATCCATTAAAATACTTTTGGAAGGAATTTGGGCTAAATTTACCACCAAGTCTTTAATCATACCAAAACATCTTACTTTTCTAGAATCAAATGAATACAAGTTTCGATATGGTCTAGTTATCTATAAACCTAAATTTTCCATAATAACTTTAGGCATAATATTATGTGATGCTCCTAAGTACAACATACAGTTATGCAAAAGGCGATCATGAATAGTTAGTGAAATGTAAAAAGGTGCCACAAAATCACCAGTATCTTCCATATTTGGTCCAAACATGATTGTTGATCGTTCATCATGAAGATTAATGATATTTGAGTTAACTTCAGAGTCAAAAAAATTAATGATTTTTGAAATCTGTTTTTTATAGACATAATTCTTCGCTAACTTAACTAGAGGCACTAGAATTTTGATCTTATTTATGTCATGTTCCAGATTAAAGGTTCCAACATATTTTTTTGGCTCCTTTGGTTATGTCTCTTTCTCTTTGGTTGTTTCTTGAATTTTGCTTATAAGATGATTTTTAACTGTTGGTTGATCTATAGGTTGTTTTGAAGCTGAAACTTCATTGCTTTTATCCCTGGTCAATATTTTCTTGGGTGGATTTTGATCAACAACTTTCTTTGATCTAGATCTCAAATCATACTTGTTATGTAATTCAACATGAATTGCATCAACAAATAACCTATATTGAGAAGATGAATCAACCAGATTGTTTATATTCTCTTCATCAAAAAATTGTCCAAAAATGAGAGATTGTTCATAATCTTCTTAGGTAACGAGTGGATTATTTTCATCATCAACAACCAAATTGATTTCCTCTTTTGTTTCTTCCTCATCATCTATCATATTTTCAGTTTTAAAAGGCACTTGAATTTTTTGATCATCATTTCTAGGAGGTCTATGTTGAATTTGAGGGTTAGTGTTGAAATTTATCATAAACTGATTAGGATTTCTGATATTAGGCCCAGGGTTAACCCTCTCCATTTCCATCCTAGACAACTTATTTGATAAATCTTTAATTAACTTGGCCATTTCTATACTTTTTTCATCTTGAGTATCTTTCCCTGAGCCTGATGGCCCTCCTTGTTCCTTAAATATCTTATTTTCCCTAGCTTTAGTTTCAAATTTAACTTTTAATTTACCTAATGCTAGCATGTTGGATTCAATTTCTATTGCATCCTCTTGCATTCCAGATAATGTTCTTAACCTTCTTTCACTTAACAATAATGCAAAGTCTGGCTCAAAGACTCTTGCAAAAGTAACTTTTGCAGCATGTTGTGATGGCTTAACATTAGCAGGAATTTTGTTGTATGTTTTATTGAATATTTTAATCAAGTATGACACAGAATCATTGTTATGTTTCCTCGATGCCCCAATTTCAGTTAAATAATATAAATGGTCTTTCTTTTCCCCCCATTGTCTAAGGAAAACATCTTCTAAGGCTTCATAAGAATCAATAGAATTGGGAGGTAATCCCCTAAACCAAAGTCTTACTTC
>ML828361.1:103815-125144 GCA_009831015.1 Picea engelmannii
GAGCAACAACACATAGAAAGAACATAACTCAAAGAAATGAGAAACAAAATCTCATGTATTTATGCAGAAAATTGATCTCCTTATTGAAAAGTCTTCAATTACATATAAGGCTGAGAAGTCTATCTTCCATTCTTCAATTATTCTTTTATAGATACAAAGCATGTAACCAAATGGATGACATTTTCCTAGTCTTAAGTGAGCATTACAAAAATAGACAAACTAAATCCCAAAACTTAAGGAACAAATTTGGAATCCTTGACTTTTCTCCATGTTGTTAGCCAGGTCATTGGATTTGTGCAAAATGCTCCCATTCTTGATTCAGAGGATATTTGCATGATGTCATTCTTCTATAAGCTTTCTCCAGCTCGTTACATGCTTCATACATTGGAGTAGTTTGAAATAGTTTTCTCAAATGCCATAATAAAAAGAAGTCACCGTCTAAAAGATAAAAAAATGGTTTGACCTCTTAATATCCCAGTAACTCCTTTGAATTTATTAACATTTTCCCTTGCTAAGATCAATAATTGTTGATATTCTGGTAGAGATGGAAAATTGTCTTTTTTACTATAGTATTCAGGTAATCCCATTTCCACCATCTTTTTATAATGATATTTATACCATTGCACATTTCTTTGAAGGTGAACAAGTTTACTTTGAACTTGTTGAATTAAGTTCCTTCTAGTAAGAAATTTTTCAAAATCCATAATTGTACTTGTTCTATATTTAACTCCAATTTGGTTTAATTCCTATTTTGTCTTGGAGTTAAGAAATCTAATGATTTTGTGGGGGCCGATCAGGTCCAGGATCTATTACCTACAGTAGAAACCAGTCGTATATCCTGGGAAAGGCTTAAGGCTTGTTAGGCGCCCCTTTCGCTTGCCCTCTCTCTCCATGGGTCGTAAGCCCATTGAGAAACGCCCTATCCTCTATAGTGGGTCCCCGGTTGCTCCTCCAGCGATCTATCTCTATCAAATTTTTCTCCTGCCTGTAGAGCTCCCGATATCCATCTTCTTTTGATCGAGGTAGGTTCGTCTGGACCTAGGGCTAAAGCGCTTGTGAATGTTGGCAACTTGAGGCTTGTCTCCTAATTTTTGTTCAACCTTTGCAATGCATTTTTCAACCTTCTTGACCAAGTTAGCCTCTTCCTCCATTATTATAAAGCATTTCCACATCATATTCACCTGATACATAATTTTATCCCAAATTAAATGTCGTGTTGCCATTAAATAGGATTTGTCAGAAAGCTTGCTCTTCAATGCATCATACTCTTCCTGCAATTTTGGTGTTGATCCCTATATGTTTTTGAGTTGCCTTTACTTTTCCCCAATATGCTCTTTCAAAAGATTGATCTTTGTTTCATAAGTTGAAACTGTCCTTCTTGATTCATCTAGTTGAATCTCTTTATCATTTAGATCAATTAATGACTTGGCTAATTCCTCTTAACTACCTGCAAATGTGCCATCTGAAGATGATGAGGGTATTCCTTGTTTTAGTACTTGTATTTGTTGTTGTAGAGAGCAAATTTTTTCATTTAGCTTTGCATTGACTTCAATCTATTTTTCCTTTTCCTTCTGAATGACCAAAAGCTCTGGGGTTTGTACATTATCCACACATCAGACAACTTTAATCACCTTTTCAAAATAACAATTTCATTATCTTTGTCACTTATCATCTTTTGAATAGGTTCTTCATTTGTAGCATCATCTCTTATTTTAACTAACTTTTTCTCTAAATAATCTATTCTCATCTGCTTCACTCATCAACTTGTTTTCTCCTGCTTTGACTGTTGTTTAAGCTGATTATTCATTTTTTTCAATCTTTGTAAGCTAATAGTAGTCTTCAAAATATCTATATTGACCATCTCCCATGTCTGATTATGTAGGCCCATTTTGTCTGTTAAGGGAATGTCATCAAGATTTAGAGAAAAAATAGTTACCTTATAATTGTCATGTCCTTGAATGATTGGACCAAATGATTCTAATATTTCCAAATTCAACCTTCCTCTTTCAAAGTCGATTCAAGATATTAATCTTGTAACTGGAGAACCCTGATTTAGCTTTCGGCTCCAAAAAATTTTAATTTTTTAATTTTTGTCTTTCATATCATCATATTTGGAAAATACACTTTCTGGCTTGATATATGTAGACCCTTCTCATGGTGGCTTCATAAATATTGATGGAAGAGTGTCTATTGAGTAAACAACTTATTTTTGAATCTTTTCCAATGTTTGTATCTTAGGTTGAGCTTCTTCCTCTGGATCATCATCTATGATCACTTCAGTTCTAGATTTCTTGCTTGATTGTCCTTTTTTCTGTTTCCATATCATCTTGAAGTTCCCAGTTATGACTTCTTTTCAAGGCCTTTTCCTATTGTAGAGGTGTGTCAATATTTACTTCCTGAAGAAAAATTTGTATTTCCTCCCAAGTATCCAAATTTCTAATCTGTTCAAGATCAGGTTTGCTTTAATGCTTATATGTTGAAACATCAAGATCCAGTCTTATGTTATTAATAACCCCTAAAGGGTCATATTGCTAAGTTTTTCCTTGTTCAAATCCTAATTCTTGTAACATTGTTTCCAACACTTGCAATGTTGACCTACTATGCAAAATAAAAGGTCCAATCTCCCTTTCAGGCTTAAAGTTAATCTTTTTTCTTCTAGCAATAAAATGAACCTCATCAACATTAAGAATTTTCCTTATGAATTCTAAAGCAAATATTCTCGTAGTTAAGAAACTTGGAAGTTTAAAAGGTTTAACCTCTACACCATACATTCTTATTTATGTATGCTCTTTGAAAAGGAACCAATCTCCTAATTGAGTCTCTGAAGATTCATGCAACGACTTTTTAATCTCTAGGAAAATTCTGGGGGACTCTGCTCATGAAAAAGAGTATAAACTATAGACATGAATGAATTTACATAAACAAAAAAACCCACATTTTGAGGTTTACTTCTGACTAGGGAGGTCTAATGAATGACTGAGGCAATCTCTCCAACTTCATTTTCAATTTCTAGGTATAAGCTATGAAATTCATTCTTTCTTTGAAAAAGGAGCAAGTAAACCAAATACGACTGGAAATGAAAATCTCTATTTAAAGGAAAATCCTTAAGTTGTTCATGAATAGGTTCTGAAATAAAATGTGCAATGCAAAATTTGGCCATTATTCGTGTGGTAGGAGGGAAAATTGCTAAGAGAAATCCTAAAATAATACTGTCAATAGTTCTATCAGAGTCGTAACCCAAGATTGAGCATATTGTACAAATGACTTCATGTACTTTCAGTGTAAACATACTGGTTTTGTAGGTCTTTAGATCATGAGAGATACCAACATTATCTTTCATCAAAGTTTGAACAAAAGATTGGCATTCTTGGATGCTTAATTGATTAAAACTAACTACTAGGGTTTCTTCATGTTACTAGGCTTCTCATGGATGCAATGTATTTGTGAGCACACCAGTGTACAAATTCTAGGAAATTATAAACTTGTGGAACAAGAAATTGAGCGAGGTTCGAACCCCAAACGTTAAAAGAGTCATTTGATTTCGTATACCTAGTTTGGGCCAGATTATGCAACTCATATAGATCGAAAGAAACTTTAGGATAAAAAATCTGGGAATCTCTGTCCTCTAGAAAGGTTTCTATGCTTAATAGGGTTTTTGACTCATTTGATACTATTGATTTCAACATTTTGCTAATATGAATAAGGAAAAAAATACTTTTATCTCTTACCCGAGAAGTTGACTAACGCAAACCCTTTGTTTTGTTGGTGAGATTTTCGTTAAAGACTGCTATCTAATGAAGATTCTCGTGCTCGTAACAGTGACATTCAAACTCCAATGGGAAAATAAACACAAAATACCTTTTTTGATGTTTTGTCTTATTTAAACATAAGGGTGATTAAGCAAACATAATGAGATATTTACATAAATAAAAACAAAAAAACTTAAATACAAAGTGTAATTATTTACTTGACACCGATGGTTTTCGAACCGCGCATGATGTGACGAGTGGTTTTGAGAGTGGTTTGGAGAGTCACGTGGTGAGATGATCTTTTGACATGTCACACATGTGGTATTCCTTGTGATATCATCGCGCGCGGGGTCACTTTGATTAAACTTCATTCGTTTTTAATGTGCGCGGACTGTTGATGCCACCACCGCTTAGGATCGACGACCAATATTTAACGCTCCTTGTCATCATATAACAATAAGGTTATATATATATATATCTAAAATTAATTTGTAAAATATATTTACATATAAGAAAAACAACAAACTATATTTACATAGAATAAAAATGAAAAATATATAAAAAAGACCAATACAATATTAAAAAAAAAAATAAGAATACTTTGAATTTAAAACAAAATTAAAAATTTACCAAGGAACTAAAGACTAAGACTAATCTAAATAAAATAAAATAATTTTTTTATGAAATTTTATTCTATGTCCTAACGGAACCCAATGAAGAACTCTACTAGATAGCCATATAGCCCCGTGCTTTTGTCCCTTTTGAAAGAGGTTAAAACTGAGTTTAACTCCTCCTTCAAGACTTCTTCAATCAATGTTTGATTTCTTCCTCAATAACAAATATTAGAAAGAAAGTAGATAGTTTTAGAATTTTTACAATTTTAACTCTATCCGGCTATGTGTAGATACACTGGAAATGAGATACCCCCATTTCCACTGTTTCATCAAACTTTCTAGCTTTATTTCCATTTGGCTTCTCCATTTCCCATATAGTATTTATTCTCTCGTGTTGTGCATAATTACAAAAATATCTATATTTTCATCCCACTTCTCCAGCGAAGCTTCCCTACCCTTCACTTTTCAGTATGATTCTCTCCAATCCAACGCCATTTTCTTAGAAATTTCTAGACTCCTTAACCTCATTTTCTACTCTTCATTGAAGACCCCATCCACATTCATCTCATAAAGTTTAGATATATTTCTCTCTACTTCTTTTAGATCCTTATCCATGTTTTTATATTAGTGGATTCTCAAGTTGACATTGTCATCTTCACTTTTTTAAGTGCTACTACAAATTAATAGCTCAATACATCCATTCAATTTTCATCAAAGCCAACCCCTTCATCTTTAACCAATTTTAGACACTCCTCATCCTCCAACCATATAGGGATAAATTTGAAAGGACTTGTTGGCTTCAAATCCTTCTTCTCTAACTAAATTAGAATGGGCAAGTGGTATGAGCCACCTTTAACCTCCACCCATGTTTTAATTTTATCTGATTCACTCATTAAATTTTCAATGACCAAGAATTTATTGAGCCTTTGTTATTCCCAAGCTTCACTAGTTCCATTGTTCCTCCAAGTAGGCACAATTAATAGGTTCCACATCCTCAAATCCTACTTCTTTTATCTTATACCTAAAGAAATCTACCAACCTATCCAGTCTTGCTGAATCTCCCCACATCTCTTCTCTATTTAGAGTAAAATTTAAATCTCCCCCTATAATCACCTTCTCATTCTTGATACGGACCAGAGAAGAAGTCCTCCCAAAAGGTCTTCCTTTCTTCATATGGACCATAGAAACTTATCAGAAAAATATTCTTCCTTGGCTCTTGAACTAATAATTTTGTCAATATAATTGATGCAAGGAGAGAGGTGTTTAGTAAGGGTATTGAATTTTTCAACCTAGTTAGACTCCCCCCTGATTAGCCTACAATATCTACAGTTAAAAAATTCCACTCCTTCATATTTTTTTGTAAGAAACCTACCATCGTTTGGCCTTCTTCATCGCTTTCACATGGAAGATTGTAAACCAACCCCTTCTCCCTTCTAGTCTGGATTCAAGCTTGCCGCCACCTGTACTTCATTGTTTCTTGTAATGTAATCACATCAGGTCTATGTAATTCGATGAGTCTTACCAAGCCAAGTATTTTAGAGGGATTGCACAACCCACTTATGTTTAGGGATAAGATGATAATTGTTTCACCCTGGAAGGGGAAGTCTTGTTCCAAGGATCCATTTAATTCATTTTTTTTCCCTTGATAGAGTTCATTCAAGCTTTTTTCTTGTGCACACCGGAGAAATTATTTTATGCCAACAAATGATGAAGAAGGATACCTTGTTGGGTCTAAGCCTAATGCCCCTTCAATACAATCTTCCTTGATGTATTTACCCCCCTTTCTAGACCTCAATCAATACATATTCTGATCAAGGTATTCCACATGGGTAGAGTTACCCTCTTGGATTTGTGTTGAGGGGCCATTCTCTTTGCTTAAGGGAGTTGTTAAATTCCCAACTCCTTTTAAAAATTTGTTCGGGATCCATTCCCCTTTAATTCCCCTAAGGATTTTTTACTAGACTCTATAAGGGTAGGCCATCATTCCTTATCCTTGAAGTCAAAACTATCATTTTTTGAAAAAATGGGATACTCTAAATTATGAGGATTTGAATTACTAATTTTGTCCTTGCTTGCTATATTTTCTGCCCTTGCCTCTCATTTGACCCTTGTGAGGTGCTTTGTTGATCTTCGAGACTTGCCTAGGAGAGCTCAAAACTCCTTTCCTTGTACTCCATGTGACTTCACATTATACTCCACTTCATTCAGTTCCACTCCTTTGCCAAAAGTCTCCCTGTTTGTTCTTGTTAGAATATAAGTGGATGTGCTTGTTTTACCATTGACAATACCCTTGTCACCCAACCATAGGCTGAAGCCACCCTTTGAGCACCTTAACCTTGACAGAGAATCACTCTGAAAGCAAACCCTAGGCTAGATAGCCAAACAAAGGGTAGCACACCTTTCCCCAAGGATAGCACATCAACAAGAGCTGATCAGATAGTCCAAACCCTAGCCAAGAGATAGTCCAAGCGTAACTGCTAGCTACAGTCTCTGCAACAACAACTCTCCTCGAAACCTGTGTAGAAATTGGGCAACTGCAGTGCGCACAAGTGTTGCTCTGCAATTCTGAGACTGCCTGCCAGAATGAGAACTGCCCTCCTGTATTTATACTAATTCTCGCTAACTGCCTGGGCCGACTTCTCATTCTGGGTATCTGTCTATTCAGTATATATTATTATTTCTGGTCGACTTCTTCTCTTGGAGGCTAATAACCTAATATAAATGATCTTCTTGAGCCGACAAGTCTTCTAGGGTTATTAGCCAACTCATTAGGGTTTCTTCTTGCTTCCCGGAGTATTCTATCCTCGTCAGGTTTACACGTGGAGGTAAATACCTCCCACAACTACCATAATATCAACACTCCCTCCTAGCTATGGAGGTATTACAGGTAATGGTCTTGAGCACAAAAAACATACCATTCACCCGGTAGCATCAACATAGTTGTATAGACTAGATCATGAGCACCATCATCATCATCAGTGTCATCAGTTGCATCTTCTCTCAAAACCATACTCTATCTGAGTAATCATACATGATGCTCACTCCATAGAGTGATACAAGAGCCATTCTTCTAATCTAGAAGAGTAAATGCTCTGAACCATTTTCTGTCTAGGAAATCTCTGTCCTTTGATTATCCATCTAACTGATAATCATTTCCAATACTGTTGATAGTCATCAAGGCAATCGAAACAAAATAGAACACAACTGTGTCTATCCATAGTAGTACATAACTACAATCTAGTGGTACACTACCACACCAAGTAAAAGACAAGTACTTGATCAACAACGTATAGTCATGAACAGTGGAAACATCCACACAGTAGTATACATCTACTGTCATTCAATCTTCATAACAATCATCTGATATCAACCTGAACAGAAACAATGTTATGATATAAACTGAATCATCTGGGCCAATCTTTCACTCACATCTGTGAGATCTGAAAGAATATTTTCCCTCAGAGTAGAACAATGAGATATCTGGACTATTCTTCTCAAGCAAGGAAGAATAATTGTCATGTCTTCTGAACCTGAACCATTCCCCACCCCGGGCCATTCTTCCTACACTAATCAAAGTGCACCCTGGAGAGAATGTATAAACCCTAAGGAATGCCTATCCCTTATTGTTGATCCTGGACCATTCCCCACCCTGGGGCATTCCTCCTACACTAATCAAAGTGCAACCTGGAGAGAATGTATAAACCCTAAGGAATGATTGTCTGGACCATTTCCCCTATTAACCACAAGAGGAAAAGACTGTCCTGTATCAACCTCCAAAACGGGCCATTCCTCATGTTAACCACAATGAGAAATCGTTGTCCGGCAAGGCGAGCTAGTCTTCTTGAGTAACCCTCAAGAAGACAGACTGACCTAGACCACTCCCCATGTTAACCACAATGGGAAGTCGTTGTCTATGATACATCAACAATCTGGACCATTTCCCATGTTAACCACAATGGGAAATCGTTGTCCGTCAAAAATCTCAATCCACTTTTTGAACTGGAAAGGAAACTGCTCATCCTAGACCATTTTTCGAACTGAAAAATGGTTGTCCATAAATCAATACATATCAATGCTCCCTCCCAACCTGGGAGTCATCTCTTCCTTTTTCAATAGGAAGTCGTCTCCACGAGCTCCAACTTGAGTACGCAAACTCTTTCATCTTGGATAGAAGCTTTATCAAGATGTGTATTTATTTTCTCATCTGTGGAGATATGTATTGGAGAACCACTTTCTCCTTTCTGGACTTCATCACGGATAATGTAATGCTTGATTTCAAATGTACTTCGGTCTGGAACACTGGTTTTCTCTGAAGGCTTCATGTAGCTCTGATCAATAGAGTNGCTTCATGTAGCTCTGATCAATAGAGTATATCATTGTTGGAAAACTGGAACATATCCATTTGGCACTTCTTCTGTCATCATGAGATCTGATCTACTGAGTAATCATCTTGATACAATATCTCTGTTATAGAGAATCTTCACCATGCTTCTGTTGTGCATTGGAGGTTCTCCACCAAGTTATCTACTTCCATCTGTATACAAGGGTCTCTTTCTGGTATGCCTCAAAGTCTTGAGGTTTCTCCTCATATGTTCTTTGTTCAATTGCTCTGGAGAACAGTCTTTGCTTTCATCTTGATGTAGCACTCCAACCCATGGATGCTATAATGACTCATGTAGAGGTATGCTTAGTTTACCGGAACAAGCAATCATAGTCTTCTCCCTCCATCTGGGAGAACCTCTAGTTCTGGATCTTGCAATGCTTTCATTCATAAGTCTTTCGTACACTGTTCTTCATCACAACTTTTAGTTTTGCTTGATTGCTTTCATATTAGACTGGTAATCTTGTGATTCTTGATACAATGACTGGTTTTTCAGGCTTCTCTTCTTTCTTGGAATCTTCATGTTCTTCCTCATTTTTTAATTTTTTTTAGCTTTTGGGGATTCCATGCCCTAAAGATTCCACTTCTTTCTTTCATCATAGGATCACAGATCTGGATGGACAACCAGAGATACTTTAAGGCTTCTCTTCGAAGAAGACTTCTTCTGAGGTTGAACTAAGCACGTACTATCTTTCATGGTTACTACCATGGATATATACTTCATCATCTTCAATGGATCATAGGATTAGCTCCCTCCTAATCCTTGCTTCATGTATGAGTGCATATAATCGACTCCCTCCATCTAACAGAGTCCATGCTTCTGCCTGCATTCTTATTGTCTTTTGCAATATATAATTGGCTCTCTCTGTCTAACAGAGTCCACGCTTTCGTCTTGTTGTCTTCCACAAAACGTCATAAGTCTTTCTCCAATTTCCTCTTGATTGCTTACTTCTTTATGTCTTTGCTTCTTCTAAGTATATTCATGATTTATTCGGCTTATCTTGCAATAGTTTCCACATGATTTGCTTGATGTATTTTCATTCTTTCATGTATTATCCAATGATATCAATCCTTATCTTGTTGTTCTTCCATCGCTATAGTTATTCTTGGAACACATTATCTTCCAAGAGATAGATATACAAGATATGTACAGAGACGATGCAAACAAGATATGTACAAGGAATAAGAAGAGTATTGTTACCTTCAGAAGAAGAAGTCCCTTTCATCCTGCTTAGTCTTCTTTGTAGGTTCCTTTTCTTCGGCAACTGTTGCTTCGTGTTTCTCCTTCCTTTTCTTTAGCTCGGGACAATGATTCTTGTAGTTGCCATACTTTCGACAGTTGAAGCATTATACTTCTGAAATCTCTTTCTCTTGATTTGGCTTTCTCCTTGAACCAAACTCCCTTTTGTTCCTGAAATTCTTGAATCTTGTCGTGAAGGCTTGATCATTGTACTTCTTTTGGGGTTTCTCTTTTGCACTGATCCTTGATTCTTCTTGAGCACAGCAAGTCCAAAGTTCTTCAAATGTCGGATACTCCTTCCTTGTGTTCATGCTTGCGGAAAATGCATCCCATGTCTTGGGAAGATCATTGAGTACTATGTTAACCAATTCCTTCTCTAAGATGATCTCTTTAATAGCTTGTAGTTGATCTCTTAACTGATAGATTCTCACAAGGTATGATGTTATGCTATCATCATCATTCATCTTCATGTCACAGAGCTCATTCTTCAGACTCATTATTTGTCCAATGTTTCTGACTGAGAAGAGGTTTGTTAGGGCATCGTACATCTTCTTTGATGAGTCAATATGGGAGATGTAGGGTATCAAGTGGTATTTTATAGAGTCCGCTATGATACTCATGGCATTGATGTCACCGTCTTTGAACTTCTCCATAACTGCAACGTTATGCGGTTCCTTCTCTTTTCCTTCTTCAAACTCTGGTTCCACGATCTTTCCTTTCACGATATCCAACACTTTATTCTTGGCAAGGATGAGCTCAATCCTTGTCTTCCACACTCTGAAGTTAGAGGCTCCATCTAACTTGTTCTCTGACTTCATAGGATAAGTCATGGCTACTTTGACTTGGTTAAACCCTAGTTTTGACCAAAAACTCAAACTTGACATCTTGGCTTGCTGAAAGTACCAGGAGATGTGCTAGGCCAAGGCGCACTGATGTATCCAAAGATTGGGTCAATCCCTTCACTTAAGGTGCCTCAATAAGAGGATTAGGGTTTCTGCAACTGCACCAGCTAGTAACCCTAGCGACAGTGCTATGGTGACTACTCCTGCTAGAAACCCTAGCAACAGTTCTTCAACGAGCTTAATATCCTCATGGCTATGTTTCCTTCTAGCGGTTAGACTGAATGAAGGAGGTGTGGGCCCATAACCTGTTAGAATATAAGTGGATGTGCTCGTTTTACCATTGACAATACCCTTGTCACTCAACCATAGGCCAAAGCCACCCTCAAAGCACCTTAACCTTGATAGAGAATCACTCCAGAAGCAAACCCTAGGCTAGATAGCCAAACAAAGGGTAGCACACCTTTCCCCAAGGATAGCGCATCAACAAGAGATGATTAGATAGTCCAAACCCTAGCCAAGAGATAGTCCAAGCGTAACTGCTCGATGTAGCAGCTGCAATGGCAACTCTCCTCCAAACCTGCACAGAAATTGGGCAACTGCAGTGCGCACAAGTGTTTCTCTGCAATTCTGAGACTACCTACCAGAATGAGAACTGACCTCCTATATTTATACTAATTCTAGCTAACTGCCTGGGCCGACTTCTCATTCTGGGTGTCTGTCTGTTCAGTATATATTATTATTTCTGGCCGACTTCTTCTCTTGGAGGCTAATAACCTAATATAAATTATCTTTTTGAGCCGACAAGTCTTCTAGGGTTATTAGCCAACTCATTAGGGTTTCTTCTTGCTTCCCAGAGTATTCTATCCTCGTTAGGTTTACACGTGGAAGTAAATACCTCCCGCAACTACCATAATATCAACAATTCTTGGGTTATCTACTTTAAGGGGGATTCCCTTTTTCTTCCATTCCTTTTGAAGGCGGTTTCCCTAAATAAAACCCACCACATTCCCTTTGAACAAGCTTCCATTGCTAAACTTTTGGGCAAATGCTTGCATGCTATATTCCAAAACATGCCCATACACATGGTATCTTGCACACTAAAATGTAATTTTTACATAGTCCACAATTTTCTTATGAATTGTCTTCCCCACTACAATCTCAATACTTTATGAAATCCCTTCTTTTAAATATAGTTTGACCACTATGCGTGTTATAGGCCTATGAGGATTTTTTTTAGGACTCACCTTTGTTGATTGGCCTTCCCAAACTATCTCCAATATCCCTTAGAATCTTATTAGTTCAGAGTTCTATGGGAAGTCTTGGTGACTCTACCCATATTGATTGCTTTGTAGAAGATTTCAACCTTGGGTCAAAGCACACTGACCACTTTTGCAGTGAAATGACTATCGATCCCCAATGCCAATGACCTCCTAAGATTTTCCCTACATATGCTTCTATTCCAAACATAAAACATAGCCATCGTCTTCCCATCAAGTGATGTTTCAAGGCATGACCCAAAACTGGGTACCATGCTTTTTGTAGCCAATCGTTTAAATTTTTTTCTGATATTTTCCTCCTATATAATTTCCTCATAAGGCTTTGCCATTAAACTCCATCACATGATCAAGCATTGCATCTTGCCCTACCATAATTCTCACCGGATTTTTTCTTTACTTCACACCATCTCCTACTCTTCTTCACCAAATTATCCCGAGGGATTTCAAGAGTTATTCCCACTTAATGCTTCTAGGTCCAGACTGCTCCCTACAAACGTGGACACGCCTATATGTTATAGTGGTAGCAGTGAGAATCAACCTTGTGTCACGTGAGTACAAGCCTGGAGGTTATAGTGGTAGAGGTTGGAATCGACTCTGTGTCACGCGAGTACGAGCCTGACCTAGTTATCGATTCTCCTATATATACACAAAAAAAGCACCAACAATAACAACATAAATTTTTTATATTAAAAAAAATAATTATTAATTAATAACAATAATTATAGTGGTAGCAGTGAGAATCAACCCCGTGTCACGTGAGTACAAACCTGGAGGTTATAGTGGTAAAGGTTGGAATCACTCCGTGTCACGCGTGGTAAAGGTTATAGTGGTAAAGGTTGGAATCACTCCGTGTCACGCGAGAGCCTGACCTAGTTATCGATTCTCCCATATACACACGAAAAAAGCACCAACAATAACAACATAAATTTTTTATATTAAAAAAAAATAATTATTAATTATTTAAGAAAATTAAACATTTTATATTTTAATGATTTTTTTAATATTTCAAACTAAATACATAATTTCCCTTCCATTATTTTAAACTATTAAAAAAAAACAATTCCTAATATATTTACACTACAACTTAAAATTACCATTAAAAACTACAAATATGGTAAATTTACCAACTCTTTGTTGAAACTTAAAATTACCATTAAAAACTACAAATATTGAAAAGTTATCAACTCTTTGTTGATAAAGCTCTATACCCCATATATTTGATCATTTAAATATTTAATCATTTGTGCAAAAGAAAGAAGACGTGGATGCAACAAAATATTAAATGGTTAATAAATGGGATATCTAATTAGAATAAGTGCCCTACGAACAGTAAAGAGATAAAAGAGATAAAGGCTTTTGTTATTGATAGGTTCCACAAGTGAACTTGGGATAAAGGGTTCGAGAGAAAGAAATAGTATTATATTGAAGAGTTTAACCCCACATACAATCATTATCAAAAAACGTACATAGGGACCAATATATCTTGGAGAGCCAAAATGCTTATTGCCGAATTAAGAACCAATTCCCATCAACTCCGTTGTGAAACTGGGCACTTCCGGAAAAGTCGAAACAGAAAAACATTTCATTTTATAGTGTGAAGCCTTCAAAGACAGTAGGGACAACTATATAAGTATCTTGACAACTAGCTTTTGGAATAACTTATTCAACGAGGGGACAATGGAGAAATTGGGGGAACTCATCATCAAATTGAACAGGGAAAGGGTTGAACTACATAAATCAATGTGTGAGGCGGTCTGTCCCATAAACTATTGTTAACCCCATAGATGTTAAAATCATTTTCTTTTCTTTGTTTATGGCTCATTAATCCTCGTATCTTGTTCTCTACAATCCCATACACTAATATATTTAATCATTTAATCTCGTATCTTGTTCTCGTAGCCTTAGCATTGTGCATTAAGTTTAGCTGGCTTAGTCAAAGCCCTCCATCATATCGTTTATTAACTATCGCACGTTAAGCAATACAACCTATGTAAATAATCAAAATTAGAAAAACCAAAACCAGTCCACCGACCAGGCTTTCCTCGGCCAGTGTAAACTAAACACCAACTACTTAATACCTTTCTTACGAATTCAAACATTGCGCTCTCCATTGATTTTTCGCATGAATTCAGCTGCAGCTTAGGAGGAGGGTCAGCCGACGCCATTAAACATGCATCTATACGAAGAAGAATATCTCCTGTAATTATTCTTATCCGAAGAGAATAGGAAACTCGATTTCAATCAGCTTTGAAATTGGAACCAAAGGTCTATCACTTCCTCACTGAAAATCAAAGAAATGGGTGCAATCGGAGACGCTATGGACTCTATCAGATCCATTGACCTCAGACTGGTGACCATGCAAGCCATTAGCCTTGGTATGTATATTATCACTATTATTGTTAATGACCCCCACACCCGAATTTAGTTTGTTTATGCTAAGATTATTAATGGGTCGCTTATGCTGTCATAAGCCGAAATACATGAATAATGGGTGCTCTGCAAATTAATCACAGGGAGCATATTGAAGTACATTTACTCCGATAAATAACAAGTTATAGAGATCCACCCTTGAGAACAAGGGGATAATTTATCATAAACCGCAAATCAAGTCTTTTGGGTATTGATTCTACCTGGCTATCAACATTATCCAACTGCTTCCGATCCATCAGACCTGAAGCAGGTTGCAAAACACTAGTCTACTCAATCAATTACAATAAAACTGCATTTTTGCTGTAAGTATATGTCAATTATGCTGGAAAGGTTGTAACATCGATTCAATAAACAAGTGGGATGGTATGGTAGCACCCTCCCTGCTGTACCATCTCTCCATGATTTATACTGATAGTAGTCATGCTCAGGAAACCGCATAACTAAGATAAAATTCAAATTTGATTCATGGAAAACAAAAAAAAGGTGGAAGGGAAAAACCTATATATGGAAGCAAGTTAAACTATGTTCATGGAGTATCTAATATCACATGCATCCCTGCTACAGAATGCGGGCTGTTTTCTCTGTTGCAAATGAAGAGAATGGTGCCCACAAACAGTATGGGTGGCGCACAAGTTGACTGCAAAGTTCTAGTTTCAAACATCATTCAGAAAACAAAACCACAAAAGGATTGCTAAATTCAGGTAAGTTTGAAACTTATTTTGAAGTCAATTTTATAACTTTCACAAATTTCTTGGTCTGTGGTCAGAGAGTAGGTCACCATCTACCAGTACTTAAAAATTAGATGTCTACAATGAGGGGGATAGAAAAAGAGAGAAATATGCTGTTTTGTCCGATTGCACCATTTTTGCTACTACTGGAGGATTTATTTCAACTAGAGAACAAAAACATAACCACCAGGACAACCATAGAAAACAGAGGCTCATCAGCATTATCCTTCTTGCCCCATCCATTGGATGGCATATGTGCATCCACCATATGAGACTCCAGACCGCAACAGTCATTCTCATCATTTTTCACACTGGAGGGAAGAACCAAGAAAACAATGGAATACTTGTCAGACTTGGGGGAAGATCTGGTTTTTTGAAAGCCTCTGCAACCCTGTATGGGCCCTCTTCCAATTGAGAATCCATTCAATACAGGGCTGTAAGATATGTAGATGTTAAGATGGATTAATGTTTCCCCAATCATGGTCCAAAAGGAGGAAACTCTACTAAGCTGGTCAGTGAAATCTTGACCATAAAAGAAAGTGAAAATTTTCTTACAATGATGCATACTTTCTCCAAGAAACTTTCAAGGAATTTGTACAGAGAGTGCTCATGTCCCGACTCCCTACAGTAAAATTGCTAAGAAGATTCTGCGGCAAATAATTAGCTGTAAGAATCCCTCAAGAATCGTATTTTCAGAAAAATTGGACCAAAATATAATCTTAGGGAAGAAGTTGCACCCATAGCTACATGACTGTCTCAAGACATTATTTCTGTTAGAATAAGTAGTGCTCATTTTATATGGGTGCCTTATTTGCAAAAATAGGCTTAACATTTTAAAATTGGTAGCATTCTCATGCAAGAGAGGTTAAGCACGATTTGAAAATAAGACACACAATTTTGAGTTAGATCTATTTTGGGTCGAAGATCTATCCTTATCTTCAGCAACCAAATTTGAAACAAATTTTGTATTATAAATACATGTTGTTGATGAATATAAATTCAATGATTTGTGTGCAAGCTTTTCCTTCCCTTGTGTTCAATCTAATGTATGGTGTGCTTTAAAATCTGATACAAAATCGAAGCAGTATGTGATTGTGAGCCTGCAAAAAGTGAAATTTCAAGTGGGTGGTTCCAGACTACTAATGGAGAGCATCAAACTCTCAAAAGCAACATAATAGAGATGTTGCCTAGAAGTTGCAGTTCCATTTCTGGTTCAATTCACGGTAGAAGGAAAGCGCCCTTTTTCTTGTGAGAGAGATGGTGCTATTTTAAAGAGGAAGTTGTTGTCCTTGAAAATATCGTCCAATAGTGAGAAAGTCACTATCGGATTGAAGGGACGTCTGGCAAAAGACATAGCAACAATTAACAACATACTAGACACAGCAACAATTAACAACAGAATATACTCTTTTTTTTCTCTGAAGATGGGTGATGGGTTCACTAGAAAGGTCAGTCTAAAACATATGCAGTTTTCTCTGAAATCTACATAAACGATATCAGCAACTGTGGAAATGGATACTCCCTTAACGGAATAAACATCACCCTTGATGCCCAGTAGTTGGTAAGATAAGACAACTGCCCAAATCGAAGAACCAGGACACTCATGACACTAGTACAGTAGAGAATGCAGGGGACACCGACCCTACTAAAGAAAATAACCATTCAAAGTCACCTTCGACACACTTCATAATATCAAGGTGTTCTAAATCTATGTCTTGTTTACAAAACACAGATTCTTGGAAAGGCATATTCCTTTTTCAATGCAAAGTTCAATCTTTAAATTGGGAAGTGATTTCTTATAAAGGGGTGTTTTTAAAGTGATTCCTTCAGTCGCTTTAAACTGATGGTTATTGTTTTCTAAAAAAGTGATGGTTGTCATCGAAAGGGGCATAGTACCTCACTACAGAGTTAATGCCTGAGTTTTTAATTTTTATCTTTAATTAATTTCTTTTTTTGGGGAGATGCCATTCTTGAGGTAAATTGGGAAAACTACAAAATTTCATTCTGGTTGGAAGCGGTCAAGAGATGTTTGTACTCTTAGATTTGCACAAGCTTGATGGCGAAATATATGCTGTCTGGAAATTTAAAATAAAAATATTTTTGGTGTATATCAGGTTGTGGAATGTCGTTGAGGGAAAGGAAAGGAAAGCCAAAGGGGATGTGAATATTGAATTACCTTATGATAATAGAGATAAGTAAGCTCTTGCGATCATTGAAATGTGAAAATCATTGATAGGCACAATGGTTTCTTCATAACTTATCCCTTCTATCTGTGCAAATCCTTTATCCACGAGTCTTGCTTTATGTTTGTTCTATACACCCACTAGCATCCTATTGCTTTCTTGCCTAGAGGCAGTTTAACTAGCTCCCATGTGTGATCTTTCATTAATGCATTACACTTGACTTGCATTGCATCAAATCTCTACTTTCTTAGCTTCTTTAAATGAATTTCGATCATGATGGGAAACTATAGTACCGATGAAGGCAATATTTACCTGATTTCGTAGTACCACGTTGGCTTAATCTCAGAATGCTTATCAGACTCTTTTTGCTCATTTTCCTCTTCTCTGTTTCTTCTTCTCCTTCCATCCTATGTGATTGGTGTTTGAGCAACTAGTGTTTGGGTGTGCTGCTGCGAGATGTTTTGATGTCTTGATTCAACATTTCCTTCTTCTGGAGCAAATCTCCAAGATGTTTCTTTTTCTTATTCTTTAGTGAAAGGTGAATTTTCATCAAGGACATCTCTACTCTTGATAATCTTTTTGTTAGCAGGATCATGTAATTTATATGGGTTGGATACATTTCCAACTCCCATCTTTCATTTTATGCCCAGTTTTGTCTGGAATGTGAACATAGGTTATCCAACCAAATAGTCACAATCTTCGTACCTATAGTTTTTTACCTGACCAAGCTTCTTCCAAAGTCATATTTCTCAATGCTTTTATAGGAATTTTATTGAGTAGAAAGACTATAGTTTGCACCATCAGCGAGGGGCGAGACAAAACCTCGAAGGATTGCGAAAGGGGGTACCATAGCGACCCTTTTAGGAGTACCCATGTATAACACTATCAGATTCAATGGTCTCATACAGGCACAACACATCACAACATTGGTAGACGGCGGGGCAACCCATAACTTCATAGATGCAGCCTTAGTAGCCCAGAGGGGGTTACGCACTGAGGAGTTTGAGGGGTTTACAGTAGCCGTGGCGGATGGGTATACCATGACATGCTCGGATATGGTTCCAGACCTAGAGGACAAGCTAGGAAACTACACAGTGACAGATACATTCTATGTAGTTGACTTATCAGACACAGATGCAGTACTGGGCGTTAAGTGGTTATATTCGCTGGGAGAGATTAGGTTCAACTACCAGACCTTGACTATGAGTTTCTGGGACACCAATGGGTCGAGGGTAGTGTTGAGAGGCATGTCTATATGAGCACCCCGGGCAATATCAACAAAGAGGATGGAGAGGATCTTCCGACATGGTGATGTAGCATATGCCGCCGAGTGCCTGATTACCACCAAGAGAGATTCATATGGCAGAGAGCAGTATCATCCAGAGATCAGGGCACTTCTGAGCCAGTATGAGCTAGTATTTGGACTGATACCACCAGGGAGACCACCAGATAGGGGGTTTGAGCACACTATTGAGCTAGAGGCGAGGGCAACACCAATGATCACCGCACCTTATAGACACCCTAAAAGATTCAAGGATGAGATTGAGAAGGCAATCAAGTAATTGATTGCGATGGGGCACATTAGGCCCAACACGAGTCCTTTCGCTTCTTCTTTTGTATTGGTACTGAAGAAGGATGGCACACTGAGGATGTGCATAGATTATCGGGCCCTTAATAAGAAGACGATCAAGAACATGTATCCCATTTCGTGCATAAACGAGTTGATGGATGAGCTACATGGGGTAATTTTCTTCACTAAAATAGATCTACGCTCAGGTTATCATCAGATCAACATCAGAGAGTAGGACATAGAGAAGACAACTTTCCGATGCCATTTTGGGCACTTTGAGTTCTTGGTCATGCCTTTTGGGTTGACCGATGCACCAACCACATTCCAGTCTTGTATGAATCACATTTTCAGAGGACAACTGCGGAAGTACCTTTTGTTGATGTTTTGGTAGTTGCGGGAGGTATTAACCTCCACCTGTAACCTATGACTTAGAATAGAATATTTTGGAAGCAAGTGAATCATTAAACAGATGTGTGGAAACCCTAGAAGACAAGTCGGCCTAGCAGAATAAATAATATTAGAATATTATCTTCCAGAAATACAAGTCGGCTCCACAGGAAAAAGATAAACATAAAATATAATTACCAGAAAGTCAGGTCGGCCCAGCCAAAAAAGTCACTGGACAAATTAATATAAATAGAGGACGTTTTAGCTCATTTGGATACCTAGTCAGAGCGCAAGTCTTGTGGAGAGCTGCCATTGCAGATGCAACTGCAGCTGCAAGGAGGAATAAGGGCGTGTGGTCATCTCTTAGTCTTGGTCTCTCTCTAGAACCATCAAGTGATATTCTTGGTGATTCTCTTGGTGGTTCTTGGTAAAACTCTCGGTGATATTCTTGCTAAGTATGGCGCAAGGTTGAGAGAGTAGTGCAGCTGTAGCTACTGCAGTTGTGTATGGCACTTGTTCTGTGGATATGGAGACTCTCTCTCTTGTGCGCTGCCCTTGGAGAAGGAGCGCTCTACTTGTCTTGAGTTGTTGCTGCAGTTAGCAGCTAGGGTTTATCTGTTGGTTCTAGTATGGATTTTCGGAATAATTCTGTCAAAGGTTAATGTGCTCGGGGGTGGCATATGTGAATTCCTATGGTTGGGTGACAATGATGTGACATTGTCTATGGTTAAACGAGCATACCAAAATTTCAACACCTTTTGGTATTCTTCGATGACATACTGATATACAATAAGACTTGGGTTGAACATTTGGCACACTTGGAGGAGGTCCCAAGCATTATGCAAGCTCAGTCATTATATGCCAAGGAATCCAAGTGTGAGTTTGGTATGAGAGAACTCTTGTACTTGGGGCACATCATCAACGAATAGGGAGTACAGGTACATCAGGAGAAGATCAGGGCCATTCTGGATTGGCAACACCTGAGAACGTCAAAGAGCTGAAGGGATTCTTTGGGTTGTGCAGTTACTACAGGCGGTTCGTAAAGGGGTTTTCACAGTTGGGAGCGCCACTCACCAATCTGATGAAGAAGGGTGCTTTTCAATGGACCGAGAAATCACAACGCACCTTCGAGAGAATGAAGGAGGTTATGAGCACATGCCTTGTTCTAGCCCTTCCTGATTTTTCACAGCCTTTTGTTCTAGAGTGCTATGCATCAGGAGTGGGAATTGGAGCAATTTTGATGTAGGGAGGTCACCCCATTGTTTTTGAGAGCAGGAAGCTCAATGAGTCGGAGATACTCTATTCTATATACAACAAGGAAATGCAACAAAAGATTTAGAAAGAAAAAAAACAAGATTTAGATACACTTTCTTAGTGGTTTTGTTTGCTGTTTTAGGACAGCAAACAAAGTGGCACTAAGTTTGCCAAATATGGATTTAAAGCCCTTAGAAAAATAACTACTTCTAGCCTTTTAAATTTGAAGAAAGAAAGCATGCTAAAAGTAACTTTTCCTATGCTAGTTCTAACTTTTAAAATAAAACTTTAAGGTACAAAACTATATCTAACTTTTCTTTGCATGCAATAGAAGTTTACTTTATATTTAACTTTGAAAGAGATAAAACTTTGATCTTGCATGCAAGTAAAATGGTAACCAAAGAATATGTAGAATTTTTGTGAGAAAGAGAAAGAGATTAAGCCTGCAAGGTGGAACTTCTCCTGGGCTATGGAGTCTTTTTAGTGTTTATGCAGAGGGATTTGTCCACTTAGAGTCTTCAAGCATGTTAGGGACGCATAAGGCAAATCCTTTCACTTCTTGGAGGATGAATAACTTGCAAGTAAAATGCCTCACAAACGGGGTGTGCACTCCCCAATTCCAATCAAACAAAATGCTTCCTACACATGAGATCTCAATAGCGAGTTAATCCATC
>ML828363.1:0-20634 GCA_009831015.1 Picea engelmannii
AGTCTCTACTACATCCCAAACATCAGCACCCAAGGCCATTAAGTATGTTCTCATTCTAATCTTCCAGAAGGAAAAATTTGTTCCATCAAATAGAGGGGGCTTAGAGGCTAAAGTCCCTTCATGACTTGTCATGTTTAAGCTTATAGATCTACCTTTGAATAAAAGGAACCCGCTCTGATACCAATTATTAAAATTACTAAGACAATTGAGAGGGGGGGGTGAATCAATTGTTATTGTGCTTAAACAATTTTAAGTCTATTAATACATTCTTAATATTTCTTCAAATGATCATCAACATTATACAACATATGGACAATAAAAGTAATGAGCATCAGTCACACATAAGATATACACAGAGACGGATTTTTACGAGGAAACCCATAAAGGGAGAAAACCTCTTCTTCTTCGAAATGATGGGAAGTCTTTTAAGTTATGTACATCATCTATAATTGAGCACCAACTCAATGTGAGGCTGCTACCTCTGTTTTACAAGCTGCAACTTGTTTGAGAGCACCAACTCTTTGGTTTCTCTAGCACCCACTAGAAGGAAGCACCAACTCCCTTAATGTTCCAGCACCAACTGGATGGAAGCACCAACTTCCAGTTACACAGGCTCCAACTTGTATAACAGAGAACACTTGTTCTCCCTTACACCACCCTACCACCCAGAAATATTAATAGAATAATTAAACAACCAACTACACAGATAAATCGATTCTTACCACCTCTTCTCTGTTCTGTAAATCTGGTCTTCTTCTAACTGTTCTGCAATTCTTCTCTTCCTTTGACTGTTCTGCAATTCTTCTCTGCTTCAACTTGTTCTGTCATTCTTCTCTACTTGAAGTCTTTTCCTCATATGTTACTCTTCTCTGAGTTTTATCTCACACTGTGCATCCTTTCAGTCTCACACTGCGCATCCTTTCAGTCTCACACTACGCATCCTGTAATTTCCCCTTTCTTACAGTTTAATTCATTTTTCATCCAGAACAATCAACAACACACAGTTTGTGTCTTTTTCTTTTATGCACCACACCCACAGCAGTTACACTTTGCATATTCTTAGGCAAAAGAAAACCATCTAAGCAACTGAAACGCCAAACGATTAGGAATCGTGAATCAGTTTTGCTAACTGATTCGTAACTGATGAATTAACTGTGAGACAGAACAGTAGCCCTCCGATCATATTCAAGTTTATCTGCACCATTGGATGAAATTTATTAATCTTGCCTTTAAATCGGATTTCGGCATTTCGGCATTCCTGTGGCCAAGTGTCTTGACACTTCATATCACGATCTCTGAAACTCCGATACAGAGCTTTTTTGCGCTAGCTCCTTCCTCTATATGACCAAGCGCTTATGAATAAAGTGCTTTTTGTGAATTCACATTTTGTGAATATGGAGATGAGTCATCTTGACTCTCCAAGTCGCGATCCCTGAAACCCTGAAATGGAGCTTATCTGAACTGACTCCTTCCCTTCGCATGACCCTCAGTGGTGACCATAGCCTATGCCAAAAGGCCCTTCATATTTTGCAAGTTTATAAACTTCATTGAGTCTGATCGACGGTTGAAATCTCCATAGATCCGACGGTCCAGATCTTATCGCGATCTCGCATCTCGCGAGTTTCCACACCAGGCTTCCTTGACTCCAAGTTGACTTGTCCTATGATTCGACGGTCCAGTTCTGATCTTAATTCAATGGCTCAGATCATATTGTGATTTCGCATCTCGCGAGTTCGATGGTTATGTTTCTTGCCTCTCCAAGTTGCGATAGGCGAAACTCCAAGATGGAGCTGGATCAACGGTTCAGATCACACCTTGATCTGATGGCTACGATTAAATCGCGATTTTGCATCTCACGAGTTCGATGGTTATGTTTCTTGCCTCTCCAAGTCGCGATAGGCGAAACTCCAAGATGGAGCCGGATCAACGGTTTAGATCACATCTTGATCTCACAGCTGCGATTAAATCGCGATTTCCCATCTCGCGTGTTTGGTGGTTATGTTTCTTGCCTCTCCAAGTTGCGATAGGCGAAGCTTCGAGATGGAGCCGGATCAATGGTTCATATCACACCTTGATCTGACGGCTGCGATTAAATCGTGATTTCGCATCTCGCGAGTTCAATGGTTATGTTTCTTGCCTCTCCAAGTCGTGATAGGCGAAACTCTGAGATGGAGCCGAATCAACGGTTCAGATCACACCTTGATCTGACGGCTGTGATTAAATCACGATTTCGCATCTCGCGAGTTCAAAGGTTATGTTTCTTGCCTCTCCAAGTTGCGATAGGCGAAGCTCTAAGATGGAGCTCAGATCAACGGTCCAGAACAAACCTTGAACTGATAGCTAAGATAGTTTCGCGATTTCACATATCGCGAATTCAAGAGGTTAGGGAACCCCGTTCCTTTGACTTTCTGGTCAGTGACATAATGATATTTCACCACGTGTCCTGCCTCAAGATGGACGGTCCTCCTTCTTTTGAGATTTTGTGAGCCCATTCCTCCTTGCACTTTAATGAATGTGCAGGTTCTTCATGATCCAATGATGGTTGAATCTGGTGCTCAGATATGACACCTGATATCTGTCCTCCTCTTCTGCGCGTTCTTCTTGTCTACTAACAGATCTCATGGTCCTCCTTCTTTCAGGAAATTTGAATGGGATCCAACAATCAGAAATGCTTCTCCTCCCGATCTTACTTTGTTCCACTTACTCTGATATTGCCATCGATGATCTACCAACAATCCTCTGTGTTGTAGGAAAATCTCCCTGCGGACAGGTAGATTGCCTCAAAGAACTAGACCGTTAAGTCTAAGATAGAAAGTTCTTAACGTGGACATTGACCTCCTTTCATATCTATACAAACTAATGCATGAGGAGGAAGGAGAAGAGAAGTACATTTTTATCGACGTTTTTCCATGCACGCTCCGAGTTGAGCTCCAATCGTTCGCTCCTCAATGAGCCCTATAGACAAACAAAGTACGACCACTTCCTACTCTATTGATATTAGCTTGAAAATAGATCTATCTATCGACGATAAGTTCATGTAATATCAGACACAAACTAGAAAGAGATAGGCCAAGCGTGTTATATTAATGAGAACAACGACAACAGTACTTACAATCGTAGATGCGAATGCGACAGCTTCGTCAAGTCCTCCTTGTCTATCCCTTGCTCAAAAGATCCACGATCCGAATGATGATAGGTTCACCAATTGCTCCCTATGAGATCATAGGTCTCTGTTCCAACACCACTTATGAGATCATAAGTTTGGTGTGATTATCCTTTTTCTATCCCCTTTCACCATTAGAAAGATTGCTTATATAGCCTTGGAGAGGCTTTAACCACTTGAGATATCCTTGGGGAAGTTGAGGATTTGCCTCCTTCAGTTGAGGATCTGCCCTAAGATCATGGCTGGACTAGGGATTCAAATCCAACTGCCTTCCAAGAATGAAAGGATCCTTCCTCCATTCATCTCAACAACTTAACTACTTCCCAGAATAGGTAGCACTCCCTCAAAAGGACCATCAGAGCATTGTAGTGCTCCCTAGTAGGCTTTAGGGGGGCGCCAACGCTCTCAAAATCCATAGTGCTCCCTTAAAAGGGCCAGAAGAGCTTTATAACGCTCCTAGACAGTGTAAGGGGGAGCGCCAGTGCTCCTAGAAGAGGTATAGGGGAGCACTTTCCTTCAAAAGCTCAGTTTTTGAGGTGCTTTCAGATGGAAAAAGGTTTGTAAGCCTGCTGACTCATTTCTCCTCTTCTAAATCAAATGTTTGAGGTGTTTCAAGTGTCCTTCTCATGTTGTTATAGGCACGACATAGGCATCATGGCAGTATGCTTCCCTGACACTTGCGACACTTGTGAGCAACATGCGACACTTGTGACCTTGTGAGAAAAATGTGACACTTGCGACCTTTGTAATGACGACACTTGCGACACTATCAAAGTGAGTATTTTTTATGTGTAACAGATTGCCCCCCAAAGTATGAAGTTATAAGACTGGAACAGATAACTGAAATTATTTGTAGACTTTCAAGCAAGGGTATAGATGCAGAGAACTTGACAGAAGCCGCACACAAACATCCAACAAATATTATGACATGTTTCAAGCCCAAGGCAGGCATACCTATGCTTGGGTGATCAAGACTTGCAAGATATGGCCGCCATAAAATACACTGCGGATCCATAATTGTATTGATAGAAAGGTATAGCCACTGAAAATACACTGTGGATCTATACTCTTATGATCTGAACTAATCGTAGCCACAAAGAATACACAGTGGATCTACGAGATGACAAGACATAGCCACGACCAATACAAAGTGGATCTATGTAACAATATATGTGTCATTGTTAAAGAGAAACTCCTTCGCAACCTGGGCAAAGTACATATCAAAGTGATCACTCAACCCAGGGTCTTCTTACCGATCCCGATGTAGTATGAATCTAACCATGTGAATAGATGTCCTGATGTCGAACATGGCAGAAACCACTTGATTACCAGTCAATGGTGTAAACCATTAACAAGCGTGAGGGAGATCACCATTAATGTCAATGATTCCCAAGGTATCCTAGTACATTCCAATGAATGTGAATGGATGGGCTGAAGGTGAACATCCGTGGAATCATTCGATCAGAGGTCAGTGATGTAAACCCATTGTCGAATGTGAGGAGGCTTGCCATTGAGGCATGCAGGTCCCAAAGTACTAACTGGTTTCTAAGCCTAGTTCTCGGATAATGTGTTGAATTCGACAGGAATAGGCTCGTCGAAGGAGGGCCTTGATGTATCCCCCATCAACGACACGAAATGGACACAAAGATGTAATTGGTAGAGCAAAAGAACATGGACTGACACAAGTGTTGAGACAAGATATTTGTGATGGCTGACTCTAGAGGCAGATACTTCCCTTGAACACTGAGGCACAACAACAGAAACATGACATGGACCAAAAATTGATGATGCAATGGATGTTGTGACTTATGTCAGGTGACCCAAAGGAGTGAAAGAAACTCAAAGGATTGGCTCAGTGTAGAGGTTCAGCGGATTAAGATGCGTGCAAAAGACAAAGTGTCGTGTTTAAGGGCGACTCTAGGAGTTACTTGGTAATGTTCTCAAAAACTGCTTGGCTTGCTTCTTTCAATTTTTCCCCCATCCAGATAGATGAGTACCTCTTTTTGATTTAATGAGCTCGAGGAGGATAACATATGCTCGATATAACTCACCTTTGGTAAGTTACTCTTCCTTTGTTTAACGAACTAGAAGAAGTAAGGGTTTGATCCCATATGGGCCTGTCGATGTGTGTTTTAGCGAGTCTAAAGACAGAAAACTCGAAGGTTTTTCATGATTATAGAGTCTGTAAAAACACTTAAAAGAGAACTCTCTCAGTTCCTTTTTCGTACAGTAGTCTGACGAGACCAAAAAAGAGATAAACTATTGCTCGAAAGATGCCCTTTCGAACCTTTTAACGAGTGTGAAAGGAAGCAAGGTCACTCGACGATATTTTCATATTTAGAGAATCTGAAAAGAGTTTAAAGATGAATCCAGGGGTTTCTTTTTCGTGTGTCCATGCGGGTCTGAAAAAGAGATAAAAGTCTACCCGGATGCATTCTCATGTATTTACGAGCACGAGAAAGAACAAAGACTAAGATCTGTATGCCCCCAGCTTTAAAGCTAGTGGATTAACTCCAGAAAGATCATCAAAGGCTGGAGACATCCCCCCCAAGCTTCGATTCATTCACCAGATCTAAGGTTGTCACCAATTTCTCTAGTATATGAGAAAAAGGAGAAGGGTGGATGAAAAGAAGGTTCAAGAGAGGTGATTGTTTCATTTTTTAACGAGATTGACACAGGAATAGAACTATGCTCAAGGCCTCTGTTTCATTTTTTAATGAGCTTGCCATAGAGAAGAGAAACTATGCTCGTGGTTTCATCCGGATCATGGCTTCCAAGAGGATAATGCTCTGGAAGGGTACCGTGTCAAAGGATAAAATGTGGTCATGGCCTCCAAGAGATCTTCGTCGGATGGAAGACAATCACTCTGGAAGGAACACATGTCGAGGGTCGTGACAGGGGTAAGCAGATCAGGCTCTAATAACCCTACCGAAGAGATCACCATGTCAACTACCAGATAAAAATCATCGAAAGTTGAGGTCATGGGAGACAACGCCACATAATTGACATGTGGCGGGGGTGATACTGTCTGCATATAAGAACCACTTAGGGAGGTAACCCAGTCGGGGCCGATGAATGAAAGTTGATCAATAGTCACAATTCTTCCATAATGAGGGAAATATATCACACGGAAAAGGGTGGATACAAGAGATTTCATAGCATAGACATAATCCCGCCCAAGGAGTAAAGAGAAATCCAAGGGGTCTCAGACTACCATGACATCGATAAAGACAGTTTTCCCTCCCAAAGTTACAGGAAACTGAGGAAGGATCCCTAAAGGTTGACTAGTTCTTCTGTTAAAAGCTAACAAATTCTGTGTAACCGGTGCAAGCTGCGGACAACCCAAAGCATGCCAAGCAATAGAGGAAAAAATACTAACGTACGCACCTTCATCTATCATCATTTGAGGAACGTCTCAACCATGAACCTGTACTGTAATCTAGAAAGGAATGTGGGAGGGAAGACGAGGTCCAGTTAGCGCACCCCAATCAAAAAGGATGGCCTCATTACTTGGAGGGGGTTTCGTAGGAGAAGGAGGAATGCCCCCCGGTACGGTAGAGTCTATATTAACAAGAAAAACATGGGCAGTATCAGGTTTACTCTTTAGAAGGAGAGTAGGATCGACCGATGATTGGATTAGATCAACCAATGGTGGACTTGGATAGACCACTTTAGCACTCTTCAGAGGAAGAGTGGGACTGACCGAGGAAGGGACTGGATCAGTCACTTTGACATTCCTCAATGGAGGAATGGGATCGACCAATGGCGAAACTGGATCGAACACTTTGGCACTCGTCAGAGGAAGAGTGGGACTGACCGAGGAAGGGACTGGATCAATCACTTTGACATTCTGCAATAGAGGAATGGGATCGACCAATGGCAAAACTGGATCGACCACTTGAGTTTCATTCTCCAAAGGAAGAATGGGGTCAACGGGTGGAAACGGATCGACCGCTTTGGTGTCACTCTCTAATGGGAGAATGGGATCGACCAAGGATGAAAATAGATCGACCACTTTGGTGTCACTCTTTTGATGAAGAGCGGGGATGATCGATGATGGAACTGGATTAGCTACTTGGGTTCATGGTTCAATCGAGGAGGAAACTAGATTGACCACCTGATCAACCAGACTGAATGGGGATGGAACCAGATTGACCAGTCCATCAACCAACGATGGGTCAAAGGAAAGCTTACGATAACCTTTTGGAAGTTGAAGTTTTTCCAAAAGAGAAGAAGCCTCGTCCATGCGAGGGCAAAGGTGAGAGTAATGATTACCTTTACATAACATGCAAGGGAACTTGACAGTTTGCTTCTTGTTACCAACCTGAACATCACTAGTTGACGGGGTATCATTGACATGACCGACAGAGGCCGATGACGTGGAGGACCACATTTCGAAGACTTGGGTAAGACCAGGGAAATCCCTCAAAAAGTGGTCACCCTTACAAAGGCTGCAAGGGAATTTAGGTTTTGGATTCTTCCTTTTAATCTTGTTGACCTCATCAACACTCCTAGTACTATTAATAGTAACTGGTTTCTTAGAGCCAACATCTGATGTTGTTGGGGCCTTGGTCCTTTTTGGGTTCTTTTTCTTCTTCTCTTTCCATTTCTTCTTCTTCTGATCAACCTGGCTACTTGCTTTGGAGCTTTCACTAGGCGAAGAAGGAGAAATGGAAGGAGACTTGATGGATGAAGAAGGTGAAAAGTCGAGATGTGTGGGTTGTGTGTTGACATCCAAAGTATTAGGTGCAACTGAAACATTGGGAGGATTCAGGATCACTGGAGTGGGGAACAACCAAACTGGTAATCCGATAGTGAGTCCTGGAAGACTCAGTGTGGCAACATATGGAGGACCAAAGTTTCCAAATGAAGGAAAGGTATAAGGTTCCCTAGGAGAAGGGGTTCCTCCATTGGTACTCCCAGGATTTGATGCCATTAACACTGACTCGACCTAAGGTCCACTAAGTAAAACAAACAACACACGCTATGAATCTGAGAAGCAATCAATCAAACAAAACCTTCCCATGATGAAACCACTAGTTGGTGATGAAATCCAATGTCACGAGATCAAAATAGGAAGGGGCGGGGATAGAGCGGGTGGATCAGTTACGTTGGCAACCTGCTTAACAGACTTACGCCTTGGTGCAAGCTTCCACGCAGTAATTATGGATTTACCCTCCAAGGAGCCCGAGTCAGTTTGACCAACGTCTGTTCCAGGTACAGTGAGACGTCCCTTCACCGTCACCTTGTGTGAGACCCTAAATATTGTGGCTACTAAGGTCACCAACTCGTAGTCATCCCCTGGGCGGGTACAGTCGACAGTCCAGTCGGAACGTATGGGCAAGATAACAAGTCCAAAATCAACTTGAAAGGCTCCCACACATAATCATGGGTATACCTTCCAGTGACCCCCAATATACGATCCGACCACTACAAATAGTTGAACCACGGGGGGATAGTCTCTGTAACTCACCCGAATGTGACCTTGTGCGTAACCCCTGTGTGAGAGGGGGATCCCAGCAAGCCAATACGACAATTGGATTTGACTCTCCCTACCGCAAGATACTAAGTTTTTTTGATAGATTTGGAAAGTTATCCTTTTAACCTATTCCAAAGCCCTACACCTTAAACTAATGTAGGTTTGCTAACAAAGATGTAAAATGTCTGATAAATTTTAGTTAAGCGTTGATTTTAGTGGCTGTTGTTTACTCAGAGGGTGTACAAAAGTGAAACTGATGGAATTATGACTCAATTCCCAAAAATATGCATAAAATATGATAAGAAATCATTTCTTTTCAATGAATACCTATTTAAGGGAAAGAGGAAGAGTCATTTTCACTATCAAACACTTGATAAGGAATGCCCTCAATCAATTTTGTTCTTAATCAGATCCAATATGATGCTACAACATTTCAGAAATGCAAACTAATATGCAAACTAATCATTAAGATGCACTTTTGTCGTTTTCATGCGAATGATGATCAATTCAATGAAAAACTTGTCCTACCAACTACCCTTTCAGATCAAGGAGATTCAGACAAGAAAACACAGATTTTGCACAAACAACACACCCTTTTGCAATCAAACAAGAGAAAGAAAACCAAAAATGCAAAAGGAAGGGGAAAGAGATTAGATCATATGAACTCAAAGAACCAAATGAGAAGAGTCACAGACTTCTAATGTCCTTCACTAGAGTTCCCGCTCAGTCAGATAGGAGAGAAGAAAGCACCGGATTGATTTCAAGCTCTCAACAACAAAAACTCAAAAATAAGGGAGAAGGGCATAAAATATGAACAATAAGGTGTTTACTTCTCAAGAGGAAGCATGTAAAAGGTCAAAATAAGAATCATGAATCACAAAGCAGCTCACCAAGTGAAGAAACAGGGTCTGGACCCCCAGAAAATACAATTTTTGAAGAGATTTTGGGCAAAAAAGGGCTAGCGCTTTGGTATAAAGGCCACTAGAGCGTTATAAATCTTTTTCCAGCAGCTTAAGGGAGTGTTGGTGCTTTGCTAACAAGGCAGAGGAGCTCTGGAGTCCTAAATCTCAGAAAAAAGTCCAAAAAACCCAAAATTCAGTCAAATTTTGACAATAAGGCTGAGTGTGATGGAGTGAAGAGTCAATCAACAAATGAAATCAGATATAAAGGGGTGAACAAGGTCTAAGAAAACAAAATGTAAGACAAGGCCTATGAGGAAAAACAAAACTAAGAAAATTTTGATTCCTCCCCAGTGGAGTCGCTAGTTTCTATTGTAGGAAAATCTTCCTGCGGACAGGTAGATTGCCTCAAAGAACTAGACCCTTAACTCTAAGATAGAAAGTGATTAACATGGACACTGAATTCCTTTCAGATATATACAAACTAATGCATGAGGAGGAAGGAGAACATAAGTACCTTTATATCGACGTTTGTTCCTGCACGCTCCGAGTTGATCTCCAATCTTTCGCTCCTTGATGAGCCCTGTAGACAAACAAAGTACGACCACTTCCTACTCTATTGATATTAGCTTGAAAACAGATCTATCTATCGACGATAAGTTCATGTAAGATCAGACACAAACTAGAAAGAAACAGGCCAAGCATGTTATATTAATGAGAACAACGACAATAGTACTTACAATCGTAGATGCGAATGCGACAGCTTCGTCAAGTCCTCCTTGTCTATCCCTTGCTCAAAAGATCCACGATCCGAATGATGATAGCTTCACCAATTGCTCCCTATGAGATCATAGGTCTCTATTCCAACACCACTTATGAGATCATAAGTTTGGTGTGATTCTCCTTTTTCCGTCCCCTTTCACCATTAGAAAGCTTGCTTATATAGCCTTGGAGAGGCTTTAACCACTTGAGATATCCTTGGGGAAGTTGAGGATTTTCCTCCTTTAGTTGAGGATCTGCCCTAAGATCATGGCTGGACTAGGGATTCGAATCCAACTGCCTTCCAAGAATGAAAGGATCCTTCCCCCATTCACCTCAACAACTTAACTACTGCACAGAATAGGTAGCACTCCCTCAAAAGTACCATCAGAGTGTTGTAGCGCTCCCTAGTAGGCTTTAGGGGGGCGCCAACGCTCTCAAAATCCATAGCACTCCCTCAAAAGGGCCAGAGGAGCTTTATAACGCTCCTAGACAGTGTAAGGGGGAGCGTTGGCGCTCCCAGAAGAGGTATAGGGGAGCGCTCTCCTTCAAAAGCTCAGTTTTTGAGGTGCTTTCAGATGGCAAAAGGTTTGTAAGCCTACTGACTCATTTCTCCTCTTCCAAATAAAATGTTTGAGGTGTTTCAAGTGTCCTTCTCATGTCCTTATGGGCATGACATAGGCATCATGGCAGTATGCTTCCCTGATACTTGCGACACTTGTGAGCAACATGCGACACTTGCGACCTTTTGAGAAAAATGCGACACTTGCGACCTTTGTAATGACGACACAATACTCACTTTGATAGTGTCGCACTCTGCACTATCTCTTGTGAGCTTATTCAAATCTTTTTTGTAGCGTCTTCTCATAATGCCCATCTATTACATACTTTCTTTACTCATTCCATCTTCATTGTTGTACTTGCCATCAATGACAAGCATTCGTTGTCTGTTAAATATTTGCCAACAAATATGATCTGAAGGATGATTCTTTTGTACTAGTTTGTTAGGTGTCTTTAGAGGTACTTTCTAAACTTTCTCTTCTACTTCTATTTTATCTTCTATATCTTCCCCTTCTACTGCTTCTTCATCCTTTGCTTCTTCTTCGTAAACCTGTTCCACTGACTCTTTTTATTCTTCCTTTAATTTTCATCCACTTATCTCATCAACCGTTACATTGATGCTTTCCACAACTTTTTTGAGCCTTATATTGTAACATTTTTATGATTTCCTTGTACTCAAGTAACCAACAAGTAAGCCTTTGTCCACACAAGAATCAAAGTTTCCCATTCTTCCATCTTCTCTTTTGATGTAGCATTTGCTTCCAAAATTTTTGAAGTGCTTCACATTTGTTGGTCTTTCTTTCCATAGCTCGTAGGGATTTTTGTCACTGTTGTTTTTTAGCATTACTATGTTTTGAATGTGAACTATGGTATGCACTACATGTGTCCAAAAAACATCTGTCAACTTAGAGTCCATTAACATTGTTCGAGCCATTTATTGTATTGTCCTATTTTTTCTTTCGAAAACTCCATTGTGTTGAGGTGTCCTAGCAATGGAGAATTTCCTTTTTATTCTCTTGCTGCAGAAATCCATAAATTCCTTTGAAGTAAATTCTTTGACATTGTCCGATCTCAAAATTTTTATTTTTGAATCCATTTCATTTTCAACCATTTCCTTGGATACCTTGAATTTTTTAAATTCTTTTGATTTCTTCCTAAGAAAACAAACTGTAGTCATTCTTGTATAATCATCAACCAATAACATAAACTATTTCTCACCTTTTAAACCCTTTATTATAGTTGGTCCAACTAGATTAGTATGCACAATTTCCAGTGGTCTTGTTGTGAAGTATTCCTTTGATTTGAAATTGGTCTTTCTTTTCTTTCCTTGTTGACAATGCTTGAATAATGTGTTGGTTGGATTCGTGATCAGGGGAATTTCTGTGACTGCTTCCTTTTTGCTGACTTTGACGAGTTTTTCAAAGTTTATGTGACCCATTCTTCTGTGCCATATCCAAAATTCATCTTCCTTTCCTAGAAAACACTTTTCATTTCCAATTTCAGTTAATACATATAAGTTTCTTGAATTTCTTATAGTTGTTGCAACTAATTTTCCTGAACTTGCTTTTCTTATCTCACACTCCTGTGAATATAACATATGTTTGTGACCTTGGTCACACATTTTAATTACACTTAGAATATTATGCTTCATATCTTCCACTAGTAGAACATGTTTTTCCTTGGTATCCTTGTTTCCAATTCTTAGTGTGCCCTTTCCAATGATTCTAGTTGAGTCGTCGTTTGCAAAGGAGAGTGGTCCATCTCTTTCCTTTCTCAATTTTAGAAACATGTCCTCATCGCTTGTCATGTGCTTTGAGAAACCACTATCTACATATGTTTCTTGTGTTTAGCTTGTAGATATAGTGTGCATTCTTCATTGTTGTATTGATTCTTCTTTCTTATCCATATTCTCTGTTGAGGTTCATGTCTGTGATTGTTGTTATTTTGTTTTAATTCTACAGGAGGGATTGCAATTGTACAATATTTGGCCACGTTTCCAAAGTTTTTGCACTTGTATCATTCCACTTCAGTGCTCAAGGATTCAAACCTATTGCAGCTTCTTCTTTGTGTTTCATTAGGCCTTCTTGGATAACCATTTTTTGCATGATTTTCAAAGTTGTTTATGTTTCTGCTATTTTCTCTGCAATTTAAAGCTTTATGTCCAAAATTAGTACATGCATAACATAAACCAAATAAAATAGTTTGAGACCCGGGAGTTGAATATATTTTGAAACAAGTTACTCTTATTAATCCTTCTTCTTCTTGAGGCTTGCTTGTTTCTGACCGTCATTGATTCTTAAATATGAATCTTCTGGGTGAAGGAGTGTCCCTGTGATCTTCTTTGTAAAAATTCTTGTCTCCTCTGATTGTCTCTGCATAGCTTGTTGGATATGTTTCTTGATCTGTTGGTTTGGAGCTTGATCCCTTTTCTATTTGATCGTATCCAAGTTCAGACTTGTCATAATTTGGCCTTTGACTATTGATAATATCAAACAAAAATTTTGATTTGTTCTGCATATTTTTCTTTTGAAGATCTTTTCTTAATGTGAAAATATATGCTTCCAAATTTTCAATGATCTTGTCTCTTTCCTCTAACCATTATTTGAATGCTTATTCAAATCTTTTGTATTCTTCAACTTGAATTTTTAACTTAGTGATCATATGCTCTTGTTCTTCACAGTTGGAATTATGTGTTTCCTCTTTTCTTTTTAGTTCCTCCTGTAGTGACTCATTTTTCTTCTTTTCTCTTTTTATAACTTATATAGCACTTAATAGTTCTTCTCTATAGTCAAATTATCCCTCTTCATATTCCTCTCCAGTGCCTTCTTTATCAGAGTCTTCTACTTCCATAAATAGAACTCTTTCTATCTCACTTTCAATGACTTCATCTTCATCTGATGAGGAGTTGTCTTCTTTGGTGCAAAAACATTTCTTGAAGAATTTCTTTTTGGTTCTTTTGCCTCTTTATATTTGTTTTCTATTTGAATAATCTTTCTCATTTATTTTACTTTTCTTATGAGTACATTTGTTACCAAAATGTCCAATACCATCACAATTAAAACAAATCAATGGAAGCTTACCCCTATATCTTCCTCTGGTTCCCTTTTTCAGTCTTCTGACGAAGTTTGCTACTTCTTCATCATCTTCTGAGATGTCATTAGTGCTTCTATATTATTTTTCCTTTTTATTTCCCTTTTTCTTTGATTTCCTGGATGCTTTGAATGCTACTTCTTTTTTAACTAGATTCTGCTACTCAGTTCTCATTTCATAGGCTGTGAAATTTCCATGTAGTTCATCCATGCTTATTGAGTCTAGATCTGCTATTTCTTATAGTGTTGAGATCTTAGGATCAAATATCATTGGAAGATATCTTAGTATCTTTTGAAAAATATTCATCAACTTCTTCTCCCAATCCTATGATCACATTCACTGTTTCATCAACTCGTAAGAAGTAAGTTGCAATATTCTCATCTTCCTTCATCTTTAGTTGCTCAAATTAACCTCTGTAAGTTTGAAGCTTTGTTGCCTTGACTTTTGCATCTCCTTCATAAATATTATGAAGTTTGTCCCAAATATATTTAGTAGAGATGCAATGCATAACTTTGACATATACTGAATCACTAATACCATTCAAAAGTTTATTTGTGGATTTTGAATTATTTAGACTGAGTTTCCTTCCATTGTCATTTGTTGGAGGAACTTTTGATTCTTTATATCCATATACAACTGATTTCGAAACCTCAAATCCCTGTGCTTGTACATATGTTTTCATCCTTCTACTCCATAATGCATATTTTTTTCCATCAAACTGTGTTATTCCATTTTATACATACTTTTTTTCTCCATGATCTACCTTTCAGTGGTTAAACTGATTTTTGAAGGAACCTGCTCTGATACCAATTGTTGGATTACTAAGAGGGGGGGTGAATCAGTAATAGATATTTGTAATCCTTTTAACCACAGCATGTAAGTGTTATTTATCTTCATGATCAATATACCATTATCATTCAACAAGTGCAGAGTAAATAAAACATGAACAATGAACAATCATACACATACATAGTACACCAGTATTTTACGTGGAAACCCAATGCGGGAGAAAACCACGGTATGATTTTTCTTATGTGTATTTAAGAATTACATTCATTGGAAGCACCGACGTCCTTTGTTTTCGAGATGCAACTGGAAGTAGGCTCTGACCCCCTATATTTTCAGGCTACAACCCGAGGGAAGATACAACTCCCCAATTCTCTAGCTCCAACCAGAAGGAGGCTACAACCCCCTGGGTTCTCTAGCTACAACCGGAAGGTGGCTACAACCACCTATCCTTGCCCCATCCAACCACCTTGAAATATAAGTAAAATGATGAAACCACTGACACACTGTCACTGTGAGATATACCATTGTAAACATGTACCAATATGTGCCAACAACTTGTAACCAACTTGTGCCACTGTCTTGTAACCAACCTGTACCTGTACTCATCCTGTACGAACAAAACCTAATAGGTGCATGACCTATTTGTGTTGCGGCGTGCTTATGTACATGCCATTTCTATACTGCATCTCACGTATGTACGCAACCTTTCTATACTGCAGCCTGCATATGTGTTCTGAAAACTAGGGTTTTCTCTTTCCTGAAAAATCTTTGACCCTCTGTAGCCTCTGTTAGCCTCAAAAATGTCACATTTATATGCTCTTTTTCCTTCACTATTCCTTACATTTCATCATCCCATTAACCTTCCATCATACCATTTCCATAATGATACTTGGGTTTCTCCTTATTATTTTCCATTGTATTTATTTTTTTTATTTTTTTAAATAAGTATGCTCTCCCTCGTGCTTCGAGCGATCGCGAGGATCAGAAAATAGGGATGATTTGGATTTCAAGAATGAATGTTTTTGCAAAACATGTTTAATAGTAAATCACAATAAAACCAATTTAACATGCTATTACAACATGCTGATGCAACATAATGTTTTTAGGCTGATGCAGCATGCTGATACAACGAAAATTTGCACTATTACAGCATGCTGAAATAGTGAAATTTTTACATGCTGTTACAACATGCTAAAACAGTGAAATTTTTACAAGCTAAGACAATCATTGTTACAACAAAATTTTATATGCTGAAACAATGACGTTTTTTTTTTAACAGTGATTGAATAAATTTGTAGATCTGAAAACAATAAAACTACGAACATTTTTCGCCTACAATTTTCAATAAACTTGTCTCCATTTGCTCAAAATTTCATTTAAATTTTTCTTAAAACTTATTGCTTTCATTTAATAAAATAAAATAAAAATAAAAATCTTTGTTGCGCATCCATCCTCAACCTACAAAATAAAAACAATACGCATTAGGTGAATAAAATAAAACTGCATTTTTCATGCTAAAAACAATGCTAAACTATGGTCGGTTGAATTCCATTTAAACTGTGCAAAAAAAAATGTTTTCTGCTACAATAGTTTCTGGTTTGAATGGCAGTAATCTCATCTTTTGTCTGCATCCTTCCACGCTGAAAATGTGTGTGTCTCATTTTCTCTCAATTGAGTTTCACTGCCCATGTAAAACCTGCAGTAATTCTACACAACACTTGATCCATGCATTTGACCAGATGCAAACAACCTCAAACGCTTCAAAACCGCTTAATCAAGATCTCATCTCTCTTTACGATCATTAAAAAAAAAATTTGCAACACAACAACAAAAAAATAGTTTTGTTTTAGAGATCTATCTCCAGATTTGTGATGATAAGCAAACTACCCTAGTCTCCTAATGAACGAGGATCCCAACGCAATTCATGTTATAGTTCTTATCTTTTCCGATAATTAAGAAGCTTTGATTTGCTTCTCCGATTTCCATGTTTAAATTTGAGCTTCATATCAAGAATTATAATTGGGTTGTTGATCGAAAAATCAGAACCAAATCATGATCGTGCAACTATTCTTTCTCTTCCTTACCTAATTATTGTTGCATAAAATCAAAATCATGATTCAGTTGCAAGATCTTTGCAACAATATACCTTCTTTACCATGGTTTTTATCTACCGAAAATCTCTGCGATGGTTGGTGGCAGGATTGTGATTATCCATATCCATAGGTTGATATTAATAATATGTTGGCACCATTAATTAACATTCAGTCCAAATCCTGAAGCAATCAGCCATTAGACCATTAAATGATTAAAATCGATGCTATTAATAAATAGAAATTTGTTGAGCCTATTTCTCTTCACTTTTTCTTCTGATTTCTTCGTGTTGTTGATATTATCAAATCTTTACAATCATAACCAATTGGTGTAATTTATTATCCACTCATGAGAAACCACGAAGATGCATCCATACATTCCAAGAATTATTTATTAGTTCTTTCTGGACGAATAATAATTTTTGTGATTGCTCTGAAAATTGTTCGGCAATTGACGTCCATTTGCAGACAATCAACTTCGGATGCAATTTTCGAGAAAATAGTGATGAATTTCAAAACTCCGACACACGGGTTTTGTGCAGAAGGGTCTCATTTAGCTGAATTGTGAGTGGTTTTTGAAATTTTTCTTGGTTTGAGAGCAGTTATGATTTTTCGTAACATGCAAAAGTCAGATTTCGGGATGGCCGGTTTTTCAATGGAGGACTAGATATTTGGATTTTGATGTAGCTTGGCTATTAAACTTGGTTACTATGATAGGCTACCAGTGATATGCAATGAGAAGGATCCAACAATTGTTGCAAAGAAAGCCATTCAGGAAGTCTGTCTTACAAATTGATAAAGAAATGGTGGAGATGTGGTGATAATGGAGCCAGCAGTGATGAGAACGACGATATGTGGACCAATCTAGCTGAAGACATTTCTTATAAGTTTTGACAACAAAAATAAATAAATAAATAAATATGATAATCAATAGACTATCCCTTTTTCTCACGGGCAGGATACAACAATAATGATAATCTCTTTTAATAATATTCCATTTTGCATTATTGTTTTGATTTTGCTTATGATTGTTTAAAAAAAAACAATATATAAAAACAATAAAAAAATTAAAAAAATATATATATAACATTTTATTTATGTTTGTTTTTTATAATAATAATAAACATAAAAACATTTATTTGTTTGTTTTATAAGATAATAATAACAAAAATTATTTATTTGTTTATTTGTTTTTTCTAAGAAAAAGAAATAAATAAATGAAATACAAATTGTGTGTGTATATATATATATAAACAATTCGAACTTAAAACCAAAAACAAACAAAAATAAAATTGCAAATGGACATTTTAATTCATTTATGAAAACAATTTCAATACATGTTTTTTTTTATGATTTAATACTCCTTTGTTTTTCTTAAGTCACTTTGGCAGCAATCAATAACGAAACCAACAAGTGCGGACAACATGTATGATTGCATTTATTTTCTATCTCAATTAGCTCGCATTTGTACTTATCTCTTGCATTTTATGTTTTGTAATGCTCTCACGAAGTTTCGATTGCAGGATTAGTACTAAAGACTGATTGCAGGAATATGACGCTCATTTTCCATGCCACAATGATCTTCAAGAATCACAATATTTTTCAAAAAAAAACATGTTTGCTAGACAACTTGAAGGAGTTGTTACTCATCAGAAACATCATGACGTTTGTTGATGCACACCAACATTTTGTTGTTACATATTTACACAAAAATATTTTGTTTCTACAGAACAACATTTCGTTGTTACACATAAATATTTTGCCACTACACAACAACATTTTGCTGATACACAACAACATTTTGCTGCTACACAGAAACTTTTTGCACATCTTGGTGTTTGTTGTTACACAATGACCATGCTGATACACTATTATTTCCGCATTTTGTCAAATTTCATGTTGTGACACTATCCCATTTCTCCTTCAAAGCTGATTAATCATCCTGGTGTTGAAGCCATATTCCATTGCCTTAACCTTCATGCTTTAACACACCTATTTTTCTGAGTTGCATACATCATTTCCCTTATCTTTTTCAGTTCATTTTTTCCTTTCCAGTTTTCCTTCTGAATAAAACAAACTCCCTTTACCATGATTACATTTCCCTGCCATAAACCTTGTTGCTACTGAGATCTTTACATCCATAGTCCTACCACTCTTTTTATAAACTCGTGTTGACTGATGTGGTATTCCTTAAGGCCCACCTTTCAACAGTCTTGCCCCATCGACTTCGACACCTTATTTGGGATATAGACTAGAGTTCCTTTTTGAGTACCTTGAGGCTTGCATGCCTTAATGGAAATCTCTCTCGCTAGCAATCATGGGAATACATCAATGTCCCTTGATCGTTAGAGCTTGCAAGTGGCTCGACATCAGCCCATATATTCGCACTTCGCAAGATGTACTCGGGTACCTTGACACTCATTGACATCACTGGTGAGTTTGTCTCACATTGGTTAACGACATTCATCAATGGTCGGTAATCCAATGATTTCTCTTCATGCTCGACATCGACACATTCATTCACATGATGAGAATTGTACCATTGTTTTTGTAGTGGGTGAAGACTATACACTTTTTCATGATCCCCTCAGCAGTTGCAACAGTTTGATTTCGGATCTATGAGAGTACCACAGTTCCATATTCTCTACCTTCCACATTTCTCATGATTCAGCAGTAGCAGTTCAGATTCCTTCACTTCCCATGATCCAGTTACAGCAGCAACAACATTAGCAGTTCCATTTTCCTGATATTGTAGCTGTGACACCTTCCATCTTCCATCAGTCACAGTCATATATTCTTTGCTTCAGTAGTTACAACAGTTGCATCTACAACGCTAGTCACGTTTTCCTGATCCAACAGCCGCAACAACTACATCTACTTTTTGGGTAAGCGGAGGTATGTTCTTTTCTAAGCTTTAATCACACAATTCCTTATATGTTGACTTGAATGTTTTGGAAAATTTCCTTGCCATGTTCACTTTCCTTTCATAACCTACCTTAAGTTGCATGATGATATGCAACCACTTCAGTTGGGGGGGGGGGAACTAAACTATTTCACCACATATTCATTACCATTATTCCATCTTTCCATCTCATTTACTATTTACCAAATTTTATTTTCCAACGACTCTTTGTTGCATTTCGATTGATACACATATTGGCATGATTCATAAAGATAAAGAAAAGGCTTTCTTATACACAGTGATGCTCTCTTATGCACATTGATAGCTTATTATTTCCAGTGAAGTACATGGCTAAATTATTGCAGCAAGAAAATCAATAAGTGAAATGAATTTTGTTAACACAAGAACCAACATCTTTTGTATTCATGGTTGTCACACAAGAACCAACCATAAGAAAATTTCACATGTTGTTACTCTTGTATCGCATACCCTGGAAACATTCCTTGTTAAAAGGACATGATCAATCAAAGCCATAGTTTGAATGCCAAAAGTTCTTAAGAAGATCCATGCATGGTTGCATGAGGACATGCAATTAGTTGAGTTGGGGGGCATGTTGGGCCTCAGAAATGTCACATTTATATCCTCTTTTTCCTTCACTATTCCTTACATTTCATCGTCCTATTAACCTTCCATCATACCATTTCCATAATGATACTTGGGTTTCTCCTTATTATATTTCATTGTATTCATTTTAGTATAATAAGTGAATTTATGATTAAATCTTAGAAAAATGACATATTTTCATTATATATCAAGGTTGGATGAGTTTGATGATGTGTGCAGGCATATGTGAAGATTTCAACAAAGTCAAATATTACCACCTAGCCTCAAATTCGAATTTC
>ML828363.1:22902-58355 GCA_009831015.1 Picea engelmannii
CCTTTGGTGAAGATAATCAAAGGATTCCCTTGGAAGCAGTTTTGTAAATATATCTGCAACTTGTTATTTTGTTCCCACATATTCAACTCTGATGTTCTTCTCTTCAACCTGTTCTCGTAGAAAGTGATACTTGATTGGAATGCATCATTGGATTCTTTGAGATATTGATGGAACTTGTATTATTACAATATATTGGAAGGGGATCATCATACTCAACCTGTATATCTGTCATGGTTTGTTTCATCCACAGAACCTATGTACAACATGTTTCTACTGCAATATACTTTGCTTCGGCTTTAGAAAATGATATTGATGATTGTTTCTTGCTTATCCAAGATACCAAACAATCACCCAAGTAGAATGTTGCTCCACTGGAGCTTCGTCGCTCATCAATGAAACTTGCCCAATCTGCATCTGTGTAGGAAATAAGTGATAAATTCTTTCCTTTTGGATACCATAATCCAAACTCTTATGTGCCCTTGAGATATATGAATATCCTCTTTACTTCTAGAACATGTGATTCCTTTGGTGCTTCTTGAAATCGTGCCACCTGTCCAAATTCTTGCATTACATTTGGTCAGGATGTTGTAACATAAAGTAAGCTTCCAATCATCGACCTGTGTTTCCTCTAATCTACAGACCTTGAATCATCATCTTTTCTTAACTTGCAATTGGTTTACATAGGAGTATTGGCTGGTTTGAAATCTTCCATTCCAAAACTATTTAGCATATCTCTAATATACTTTGTTTGATAAATAAAAATGCCTTGGTTTCTTTGACATATCTAAAGACCCATAAAGAAGGATAGTTCTCCAAGTAATGAAATTTCAAATTCATTATGCATATCCTTTGCAAATTTCTGGCTTAACCTGTCATCATCACTTCCAAAAATAATATCCTGAACATAAACTTCAATTAATAAAATGCTATATTGAGTTACCCTGATGTAGAGGTTGTTATCTACATTTCCTTTTTTGAACCCTTGTTGATTTAGATATCTATCCAGTCTAGAATACCATGCTCTGGTGGGTTGTTTAATACCATACGAGGCCTTCTTCAATTTGCACACATAATATTCATTCTCTGACAACTGAAATTCTTTTGGTTCCTCAATGTAGACTTCTTCTTCTAGTTCCTCATTTAGAAAGGATGATGTCATGTCCATCTGATACACTTTAGCATTCTGGGAGCATGCATAAGCTAGGATCAATCTGATTGCTTCCATTCTGGCGACTGGGGAAAAAGTCTCTTCAAAGTCGATACCTTAAACCTGTGCATATCCTTTACATAAAAAAATATCTTTGTTCCTGGTAACTTGCCTATCTTCATTTAATTTATTTCTGAAAACCCACTTTGTGTCGATTACATTCTTGTACCTTGGTCTTGGAACCAATTCCCAAGTGTCATTATTCTCTATTTGATCCAACTCTTCATTCATGGTGTTTTTCCAGAATTCATCCTTGCTAGGTTCTTCAAAACATTTTGGTTCAATCGAAGATAAGAGTGATGGGTGCATTGATTTTGGTGAACTAATTCTTCTTCTAGTCTCAATTCCTGCATCTTTGTTCCTGATAATTTGATTTGAAAGATGTTTCTTATGTACTCGTTTTCTAGGTGTCTTTGGAGGTACTTGATGAAATTTCTATTCTACTTGTATATGATCTTCTTCATTTTCCCCTTCTGCTACTTCTTCATCCTTTGCTTCTTCTTCTTAAACCTGTTCCACCGACTCTTTTTCTTCTTCCTTTAATTTTCGTCCACTTGTCTCATCAACTATGACATTGATGCTTTACACAACTTTGTTGAGCTTTAGATTGTAACATTTGTATTCTTTCCTTGTACTCAAGTAACCAAAAAGTATTCTTTTGTCCACACGAGAATCAAACTTTCCCATTCTGCCATATTCTCTTTTGATGTAGCATTTGCTTCCAAAAATTCTGAAGTGCTTCACATTTGCTGGTCTTTCTTTCCATATCTCGTAGGGAGTTTTGTCATTGTTGTTCAGAGCATTACTCTGTTTTGAATGAGAATTGTTGTATGCACTGCATGTGTCCAAAAAACATCTGTTAACTTAGAGTCCATTAACCTTGTTCGGGCCATTTCATGTACTGTCTTGTTTTTTCATTCAACAACTCCATTTTGTTGAGATGTCCTAGCAATGAAGAATTTCCTTTTTATTTCATGATTGCTGCAGAAATCCATAAATTCCTTTGAAGTAAACTCTTGTCCATTTTCCGATCTCAAACTTTTTATTTTGAATCCATTTCAATTTCAACCATTTCCTTGTATACCTTGAATTTTTCAAATGCTTCTGATTTTTTCCTAAGAAAACAAACTACAATAATTATTGTATAATCATCAAACAATAACATAAAGTAATTCTCACCTTTTAAACCATTTGTTATAGTTGGTCCAACCAGATCAGTATGCACAATTTTCAGTGGTCTTGTTTTGGAGTATTCCTTTGATTTGAACATGTTCGTTGTTGCTTAACTTGTTGACAATGCTTGCAAAATGTGTTGGTTGGCTTCATGATATGGGGCATTTCTCTGCCTGCTTTTTTTTTTCTGACTTTGATGAGGTTTTCGAAGTTTATGTGACTCATTATTCTATGTCATAGCCAAAATTCATCTTACTTTCCTAGAAAACACTTTTCATTTCCAATTTCACTTAATACATATACGTTGGTTGAAGTTCTTATAGTTGTTGCAACCAATTTGCGTGAACCTTATTTTTTTATCTCACACTTCTGTGTATCGAACATAAGTTTGTGACCTTGGTCACACATTTGACTTACACTTAGAAGATTATGTTTCATATCTTCCACTAGTAGAACATTTTCTTCCTTGGTATCCTTGTTTCCAATTCTGATTGTGCCCTTTCCAATGATTCTAGCTGAGTTGTTGTTTCCAAAGGAGACTGATCCATCTCTTTCCTTTCTCAATGTTAGAAACATGTCCTCATCACCTGTCATGTGCTTTGAGTAGCCAATGTCTACATACCAACCACGTTTCTTGTGTTTATCTTGTAGAGAGAATGTGCATTCTTCATTGTTGTATTGATTCTTCTTTCTTATCCATATTCTTTGTTGAGGTTCATGTCTGTCATTGTTGTTATTATATTGTGATTCTCTAGGAAAGACTATCATTGTACAATCATTGGCCATGTTTCCAAAATTTCTTCACTTGTAGCATTCCACTTCAGTGCTCAAGGATTCAAACCTGTTGTAGCGTCTTCTCTGTGTTTCACTAGGTCTTCTTAGATAACCATTTTGTGCATGATTTTCAAAGTTGTTTTTGTTTCTATTTCTCTGCAATTTACAACTTTATGTCCAAAATTAGTACATGCATAACATAAACCAAAGAAAATAGTTTGATACCTGGGATTTGAATATATTCTGAAAGGAGTTACTCTTCTGAATCCTTCTTATTCTTGAGGCTTGCTTGTTTCTGACTGTTGTTGATTCTAAAATGTGAATCTTCTGGGTGGAGGAGTGTCCCTATGATATTTTTTGTAAAAATTCTTGTCTCCTTTGACTGTCTCTGCATAACTCCTTGGATATGTTTCTTGATCTGTTGTTTTTTAGATTTATCCCCTTTCTATTTGATTGTATCCAAGTCCAGAATTGTCATGATTTGCCTTTGATTGTTGATAATATCATCCAAAACTTTTGAGTTGTTTTGTATATTTTTATTTTGAAGATATTTTCTTAATGTGGCAAACTCTGCTTCCAAAATTTCAATGATCTTATCTCTTTCTTCTAATCGTTCTTTGAGTGCTTCTTCAATTATTTTGTATTCTTCAACTTGAATTTTTAACTTAGTGATCATCTGCTCTAGTTCTTGAAAGTTGGAATTTTGTGTTTCCTATTTTCTTTTTAGTTCCGCCTGTAGTGACTTGTTTTTCTTCTTTTATATTTTTATAAATTATATAGCACTCAATAGTTCTTCTCTATAGTCAAATTCTGCCTCTTCATATTCCTCTTCGGTGCCTTCTTTATCGGAGTCTTCTAGTGTTAATATTTTCCATATAGCCTTCAAGATTTTCCATATCCAATCTAATTGTATTTTCCCCACCACCTCTATGATTTGAATTTCCCTCAACCTGTTATAAATATCTTTGTCCCTCCCTCCCATTCCTTTCTCCCTCACCTTCCTTTCTCATTGTGGGCCTTTAATCTCGATCTACAAGGTGTGGATATTGGTCTCAAAATGTATGTCCTCGATTGAATCTTTGGTGTGTTCCACGTTCATCCCACACGACAGAAAAAAGTCAGTGCCTTCAGACTGAGAAATTAAGCACTTGCAAGTTCATGAATGATCGTTTTGTCCGAGACATATAGAGAAAAGTTTGACGAATTAAGAGTTTAAGAATATCATTCACCAAGAATCCTCTATAAGTAGAGACATGTTCTGGAATCAATTCATTTAATCTCAAATATCTTGATTCTCATTCCAGGATGTGTTATTCATTATTTAATTTTTTCTTGTGTAGTAAGAGTATGATGTAGCATGCATGATTGAAACAAGTTGAAGTTAATATGTTTGGGCATGCCATCAACAATGATGCCTATTTGTAATAGTTTTCTCTATTTCAATTAGATGCCAGAATGTGAGAAACAACCATTGTATAATTCACCATCGATGAGTGTGTACTTGGACTATGAAATTATAACACCAGGGAGAAAATTTGCGGTAAATTTTAGGAGTAAGTGAATGTACCTAGAGAATAAGATCCATTGGTGAATGAGATGATTCTTCACTCTCCCATTCCATTCAATCCTTGGTAGACATGGATCGAGTCACACCAATTCTCAAAGAAAGATAAATGATATAAAATGAGATGTGAGGGTCTTAAGAATGGATTTGTAGAAAATTCTAAGACTCTCTTGGAACATGTATAATTTGAGCTTTTGAACTTTAGATTTTGCCTCTTAGAAATAAAAAGTTTACACAAAAAGAAAAAAACTTAGAGAATTGCCTTTTAATTTTAAAAATAAATCCATTGGATGTTATTTATCAATAAGGTTCTTACAATATCTATCGTCAATGAGTTACTCTAATTTGATCGAATGGTTCTAATGATCTCTGAAGTGTAGAAGCTTCCCGAGTTTTAAAAGGAAATCTTTAACGGTCTCTTCACGCTTCGGGTATTCCAACAAATCTAAACAATAAAAACCCTAAAACTTCGAAGTCCCAAAGATAGTCACTCATGATAATTCCTAAAGGAATTACGAATGCATCATGGGACATGTATTTTTTAAATCGTTTCTTGGGTTGACACGTGGCACTTGTTTTTGACATTTACGTCAGATGTTTCACACGTTTTCAAGTGACACGTGGCACCTCTCTTTTCTTAACACGTCATCAAGAATGACGTCATCTATGCCACCTCACTTCAGGAGTTTTAATAAAGATCGAGTTCACAAACCACCGAACTATCAAATCGCTGAAGTACTTAAGGCTAACTCAATGTTTAAAACATGATTAATTGAAACATAAAATTGATTAATAAGAGATTAACCTTTCTGTGAATTCGGCCTTCAGGAGATTTCTTTCCTCTTACATTAAAAACCTTCGAACATCGAACCGTCGAATTGTTAATGACGTTTATGATTGGCTAAAGTTAATGATTTGAATGATTATTGTTATTTGCAAGGTAATAAATTCCATCAAACTTTTTAATAATATCTCTGTAAATAGATCTATACGAAGACCGATAGATTTTGTGAATAAATTTCTTCGAATTTCAAAATCATTTTACCATTTACAATTAATAGTTTTTTCAGTGAAGAGCTTACAGACTTCTCTTGTTACAGGAAGACTAATTTTACTTCCTTAGGGATTATGGTGCCACGAAAAGTTGCAAGGAAGCTTGATGGATCAGATTTCATAATCTAGCGGAACGCTAAATCAGTTTGGAAGCCTGATAAACTAGGAAAGGGACCAAATATGTCAGGGAAGGGATAAATATGGCAAGAGTACCAAGATGATCGGGTCTGAAGTATCGTGGATCGTGAGTTGTCTAGATCAACGGTCAAGTGAGATTGTGGGGGGCGAAGTTGCATAGGGTTTAATTTCGAAGGGCGGTCCCGCAATTTAAACTATGGTTTTCTCTTGGGGATATGTGGCATCACCAAGTTCATTGCGGGACGAAAGGAGGCTTACCCCAAAACCACTTTCTTGCACCCCTGCAAAATAGAAAAGGATAAAGGGACTTTAGTTCATTTATTTTATTTGATTATCATTTGACATTGGACCGTCAGAATCCTGACTCAACACCTGTCCTCCACCCACTTTACCTTTCACCCTCTGGTCTATCACACTTTCTACACGTCACTTACCTCATCTATCCCTACCACCTACATTCTCGCATCCACTCATCCCACCTCCTTATTGGACACGTGTCCCCACTTCATGCTATTCGTGAACAATTTATCTTCCTAGTAACTATTAGCTATCCCATAATGAGCCAATGTTCAGCTACCTGTCCAATTACCACCCCCATATCTTCAACTGCAATTCTTTATCCCAGTAAACGCATTCAAAGGGACATATGGAAAAAAAATCAGATGGAAAAGACAATAATCCAATGATTGTGGTGGCCTTAATGAACATGTGTACCCAGTTCAAATAACAAAGGAAAACAGGTGCATCTGCGAGCAAATGAAGGGACAGATGAATCACCAACACATCAAATCAAAACTCAACAGTATCTTCATGTTGTTATTTCATTCAGATTGTATTCTATTTTTAGGCAGATATTATGGGAAGTCCAATTGTTTTCAGTTGAGAATCACCACATCACTCTAGGAGTTCGGCCATTCTGTAGATGTTCATACTTTGCACTCAGAAGCTCCCGAACCTCGAAGAGACGAAGACATGTGGCATTCATCTGGAGATGACACGTGGAGCTCATTTGTTGAGACACATGGCACTCATTTCAAGCATATTTGGGTCTATCATTCGTTCTATTTTGAGGGACACATGTCACCCTTATTTACACAACACGTCAACAATCAGACATCAGGCCACCACGTTAGATTCGAGAGATCATCCTACATGGGATTTCCAAGCACACCATTCATAAACTCCTGAAGCCAAAAGTGTTGGAGACACATGGCACTAATTCGCCTGAGACACACAACACTCATACATTAGGACACTGTTGGCAGCCAATTCACATTTTTCTACTGTCTTATAAGCTACCTACACCAGTGTTTTGTAAACCTTAATGTTTCGTCGCAATTCTCAAATAAACGACACTTTTATTTTTGTGCTATTTACACACCTACCTTTGTTCTTGTTTTCACGACTGTAAGCGTGAAAACTTGGTCTTTCGAAGTTGCATTAAAATCTTCACTGAACTGTCGTTATCATTCTTGTCGATATGCCCATTGCATTTACATTTTATTTTTATACAGTTGGAAAAACCTTTGGATCTATACTCATTTGAACACTCTTTGATTGATTATGTAGTTTCGTTTCATAAGTGATTGAGTTTGTGATACATTGGTGATTGGATTTACATGTTATTTGATCAATTCACTTGGCATATTGATTATATGTAAAAGCATTGGTGCTATGGTTTAAACCCTTGATGTGAATCATTTCATACAACACTTGGTATTGGTTTCGATTTGTGTGTTTGGTTTTAACTTTTGCATAACTTTTGATTGCGCGAATGGTTTATCCACTTACCAAAGGTTTCGATTGATTGATTGAAGTGGCATAGTTGTAACACATATGCGTTATGATTTGAATAGTTGAAAGTGTCGGCGATTGTACCATGGTAATGACTATTCTGCATGAACAGAAATAGCTCCACCACCTTCGCACGATGCCATTAATGCCTTCCCTTATCCCTGTTTTACCTCTGCTAGCATCGGGAAAGACTTCGAGCACTGCTCTTGTGTATGCCGCATTCAAACCCTGGCTCGTTCAAATCACTTACCGTCTGCTCGGCTCTATGGCACAGGTGGTGCGAATTGAGCCGAATGGTAGCCAAGCCCTGCTACTGTTCGATAATGCCCAGAAATATTTACAAGATAGTGGTTGGTTCACGTTTGTACAGAGGTTTGAGGGTTTTAATCTATTTGTTGCATAGAAGTTCGCCCTAAATTTTGATGGTTGTAGGGCCAAGATAGGTGACATTCAGCTTGAAATCAATGAAGAGTTCATCAATTCAGCCACAGGGAAGTAGCCATGGGTCAGCGTTGGTTTAAAAACTCTTAAGTTGAGGAGGTGCCATGGCTGTTATTGTTCCTCTCATGGAAGGTCACATCTTGTGACAGAGGTATGCCCATTTCCATGCTTAAACCAAGGTGGCATGATCTTTTGATGGTGGTTAAACAATTCGTGACCTGTGAGGGTTGGTATGGACTGGTTTTTCTTTATCACCTTCGACTGTTAATTAATTTCATGGGTTATCCATTGAATATGCCATTTTATTTCTAGCGTAGTCTTTATAAAATGGCTAAGAGGTTTAAATGAGAGAAGGCCGACAGTAGCTTGTTTCACCATGGCCTGATCAGACTCATCGTCATTCATCATTTAAACCTCCACGGTGATAGTTGGCAAGCTTTTATTTCTCGAAATGGTTTTGCTGACACAGAGCCTATCCAAATTGACAAGCCTGTGGTTAGTGAAACTAAAGTTGGGCCACCCATGCCTTTCCATGTCCTATTGCCCTCTCCCAAACCCTCTGTCAACCCTGATATCGACCTACCTAATGTCTTATCAGACAAGGTTGAGGCTATCAAAAATCCTGTGAGTGAAAAGGTTAAAGGTAACCCTACTGTCGACGACAAAGGTAAAAAGAATGCTCGACTTATATCGAGACTGGCACGAAATAAACCTAAACCAAGTATTGATCAAAAGCCCATAGTCCTCAGTGAAGACTCGGACTCTGACATCAAACGCTTCCTAGCTAGTGAGTACCCTTACTCCCAAGGTCTGTGTTCCGAGCCACCCTATGACTTCGTTTCTAATTTTCCCCCGTGCTTAAGGAACAACCCTAGTTACCCAGGGATCAAGCTACCTAACGAAACCCTCAGCGATTTAAACAAACCCTCACTTGCATTTTCGAAGCCTGGACAGTCGTCATGTGACCAATGTAATGTGTGGTTGGAACACTACTATCCCGACGTTCCCTTATTATAGTACAAAATCAAATCATTGGAAAACCAAGTTGCAATGTTGACAAGCCAAAGGTATAAGCTTCAAGCTATTGACAAAAAGCAGAAAACCACTGGTTCCATCGTATTTCAGAATGTCGAATCGGCTATAGCCTTCGTCAATTCCAAACTGTTATGACCAAGTTGTCTTCTCATCATCCAAGTATGAATTTCGATATCAATTTCATTTTATCAATTGCTTGGATTAATATAATGATTTGTTTTTTTTTAGTTTCGATAAGTATGTTTATTATTTGAAATGAATCTGTCATAGTTCGGTTATCAAAATGGTTATGTGTTATCCATATCTGATTTCTTTCATTATTTAAAAGTACAACAATTACTTGGTTTCAATTAATGAATCACAGATTTCTCTTCTTCGTTAATTGAATCATTTCGTATAGATATTTGCATACATGTTTATCTAACTGTGAAGATTTATAAATCATAAGATTGTTGTAGTTTTTATGTCTTATTTGTCCTGTAATCATATTTGAAGAGCACTACAACTTTTGTTTACAAGAAGCTCTTGGATAATTTGGTGCGGGTTTCCTCCCTCCAATCAGCTAAGACAATCATCATACAGGACAAACCTGGAGCGTTTCTTCAGGTTAGTTTGTTATTTATTTGATAGTTAATTTGTTAGTATAATTTAAGTAGTTTAGTTAGATATATGTAGTTTAGATTTGTAGTTAGAGTTATTATTTTACTTGCTTATTTAGTTAGTTTTCAGTTTATTTCTTTTTCATAAAATTATAAAAATCAAAAAACAATAGCTCTCGCTGTCTTAGGACAGAATATTAATGAGTTTTTTAGGTTTTATACAAATCTGTAAATTGTAAACATTGTACATTTGTGAATAAGATTTATTTCTGTTAGTAGTTAGATATTTAATTTCTTAGAGTTAGCATAGTATTAGATAATAGATTAGAATAGTAAGATTTGTTTAGTTTGTTTTAATAGTTATTTTAGTTAGATTAGTTAGTTTAGAGTAGTTTTCTTTTGTTTCCTTAAGACTTAGATCGGCTAACGGAGCCGCTAAACCCATCAGGGTGGATCATCCCAAACGGCTTGGGTTATTAGACAACCCCAGACCGGTTCCACTCTCCCAGTTGACGAATGGTCAATTTCGCCCACCAACAAATGGCACTAGAAGGAGGGCCTGAAATTAATTAATGGCACGAGGCAGTCGTAAGACTCCTCCACCACCTAATCTCTCACCTATAGTGACTAGAAGCCATTCGAACGATAATATTCCCCTTCAAACAGCAACCACTTCAACCGACGATCCACGGATCACAGTTGAGCCAGTAACCCCTAATCGTACAGGTGGTGACATACAAGAGATTGTCCATCATTCTCTAATAAGAAAGCATAGTGCTTTAGCCTGTTTGAGGCAACCTAATCGTCCGTTGGACCAACCTTTGGATTTCTCTGATATCAGAGAACAATTAGGAGGCACTAACCTCACTGTGAACCCTACAGATCCAACCCTCAATCCTATTGCAGGAGGATCTGGGATACCTCCTTCACCACCTCCATCATCTCCTTCCTCTTCTGGAGGAGATTCCTCTGATGAAGGAAGTTCCCCTTCTCAGCCTTCCACACCCACTACACCAATGGAAAACCAGAACAACCCTGCTAGACCTTGGCTCGACTAGGATGTCGTAGCTGTACCTGGAGCTCAGCATCCTTTACCTAAACATCCAGAGAAATGGCTTCCCAAGTTTGACCCTGACTCAAAATAGATCGCTGAAGATCACAATAAAAAGTTGATGTTAGCCATAAGACTCCGCAATGTCAAACATGAAGACATTGTTTGTAGGTTGTTCCCCTATACTTTCGAGGGAAATGCATCTACATGGTACTTTGCCCAGCAACCCCATACCATCGTGTCTTGGGAAAAGTTTGAGTCATGCTTTTTGGAAAAGTTCGGAGATGGTAAGCCTCCGGAAGTCCTAGTCATGGACCTTTCTAGCTTAAGAATGAACCCAAAGGAAAAAGTTAAAGACTTTAATCAAATATTCTTAACACTTAAAAACCGAATCCCTGCAGATTCCATGCCTGCCGAGAATCTTATAATAGCATATTACACTAAAGCTTTGCATCAAAGTATAGCTATTTGGGTTAAACAATCTAAGAAAGCCACGTTGTTAGAAGCCTTTGAGGAAGCCACCCAGATTGAAAAATACATACTTAGTCTTAAATACTCTACTAGCAACGAAACAGAGACTAGTTCTTCTTCCAAAAAGAAGATCGAAATCCTCCCCAGACCTACTCAAAGTAAAACACAACCTGAAAACTCTGATTTAGAAAACTTAACTAAAGTTGTTCAAAAACTTTCAAATCAAGTTATAGACTTGAAAAGGATGACCGAAGAAGCTTCTTCGAGCAAAGGACCTTACAAGCCCTCATTCTGGAAGCCTTTTCCTACCAAACGACCTAATCCAACCACCGAAGGCCTTAATCTAGAAAGTTTGCAATGCGCCCTTCAAACAATTCTAGAAGCCCAAGATAACTTGATGCCTCCTGAGATTCCTGAGGAGGTAGTTGAACAAGAGACAGTTCAAGAAGAGGAGTCTTCTCCAAACATTTTGGACACTTCTCGGATAGCATCTTTCAAGCTAACTTCGAGACAGTGCATCCCTATAATACCAGGAGTAAGACAGCCAACAAACCTTCTGCTGAAAACACTATAACTTCGCTACCAAAACAATCTAAATCAGATGAGACTAAACAGAGTAATGTGAACCCCAACTTAGATTATGATGTAGTTGAAGATCTTAAAAAGTTGAGAGCTAACATTTCTGTTTATGAGTTATTGAAATTTCCATTTTTGCTACAAAAAATGTTACAGAATATCTCAGAGAATGGAAAAAATGGTAATTTAAGTGGTAACAAGGTTGTGCAGAACAAAGTTCCTCAGAATACTTCCACTAAAAACCATCTTGATCCTCAAGATAAAGGAAGCCTTCCTGTAAATAATGTAAATAATGTAAATAATGTAGATAAAGTAGCTTTAGAAAATGCGAGTAAAAAGCCACAAGCTACCACTCTTAGTACTCGCAAAAATGTACCTCCATTTTTGTTAACTTTCGAAATCTTTAATAGAAATGTGCACAATTGTATGGTAGACTCAGGAGCGTCATCCAATGTGATTCCACGGTCTGTATGCCAAAAGATTAACGCCGAAGTTGAACCCTCCACCTTGAAAATCACACAACTTGATCGGACCAATGTTAAAGTTATAGGCGAACTAAAAAATGTGCTTATAAGATTATCGTCTAACCCCAAGGTTCATCAAGTCATTGATATAATTGTTGTGGATATTCCAGAAGTGTATGGTCTGTTTTTAAGCAGGGACTGGTCGGAGCAGCTACACGGTTATTTCACGATGGATTGGTCTCATCTATGGCTTCCAGAGAACGACAAGCCTAACAAGATCAAGGTAAATCATGAGCGCTACCTTAAGTTCATGGTTATAGATTTGAACGATCCCAACGAACCATTTACACCTTCTGCTGATTCACCCGAAGTACAAGGGATGGACACCTTTTTCGGCAATTTCATGGGCGAGGTTTCAGCTATCACCAATCCAGAACAACAGTCCGAGATTGTAGCATATGTGCAGCCAACATCTTCTACTCAACGGTCTCATGTACCTGATGGAAATCAAATTTGGTCTCTTTATTTTGACGGGTCAAAGTCCAAAGAAGGAGCTGGCGTAGGCTGCATTATTATCGATCTGGCAGGTAACAAAACATTGATTGCATGTAGGTTGGAATTTGAATGTACTAACAATACTGCAGAATATGAGGCTTTACTGCAAGGTCTCAGAAAAGATTTGGATATGAACATTCAAAACTTGACTGTCTTTGGCGACTTTGAAATAGTGGTTAGACAGGTAAGAGATTCTATCCACTGTCTGTCTCCGCATCTTAAAAGCTACCAATCTAAGGTATGGAATTTAATGAATAAATTTTCTTCTTTCAATATAAATTCTATTCCTAGATTGAATAATGTTGAAGCAGATTTATTAGCTAATGTAGCTTCTAAAATCTTTCCTGCAGAAGGCTTGTCCCCGGATGCATTCTTCGTCGAACTGTTGTTCAGACCATTAGTAGCTGAAAACATCACGAACTGGAGATTATTTGATGATGATCAGCAGATTATTAACTTTCTGCACATGGAAGAAACTTTTCAAGGTGCGGTGATAGACGAACACACGCATGACGACAATTTGCGTGATTTCACGGTAATACTAGATCCGAGAACTCCTGAATCTTCATCGGATATGATAAACTTGATCCCTAAATCTGTAGTTAGATTAGAGAAGTTTTATAATTTTCAAGATAAATTCAAACAATCGGTCAACTGTAAAACCAATAGTTCCTCATTATCATACGAAAAAGTGAACTTAGGAACTAAGGACAATCCGCAGTGCATTAATCTAGGGGTAGGATGTTCTAAACAAGAAAAAGTTGCCTTTATTAAATTGTTCAAAGAATTTAAAGATGTCTTTGCATGGACGTATGATGACCTTAAAACTTTTGACCCCAACATCATACAACATGTCATTCCTATGAAGCCCCAAACCTTACCCTTTCAACAAAAATTGAGAAAAATGCACCCTAAGCTCGAACCGACCATTCAAAAAGAATTGAATAAGCTCCTAAATGCTAAGATAATTTTTCATATTAGGCACATTCAATGGGTTTCTAAACTTGTCCCAGTCCGAAAGAAAAGAGGGGAAATTCGACTCTGCGTCGATTTCCAAAACCTTAATAGAGCGTCTGATAAAAACAACTATCTTGTCCCACCCATGGAATAGATCCTTCAACATGTATCTGGTTATGAGAGGCTATCCTTATTGGATGGTTTCTCAGGGTACAACCAAGTCCTTATGTCTCCTCCAGACCAACTTAAAACTACCTTCCGTACCCTGTGGGGCACTTATGCTTATCGAAAAATGCCCTTTGGATTGATTAATGCTAGTGCCACTTTTCAGAGAGCAATGGACATTGCTTTCCGAGGCTTAATCAATCAGTTCATCGTAGTTTACTTAGATTATGTGACTGTATTTTCTAAAAACAAAAACGATCATCTAGCTCACTTACAATCCGTTCTACAGTGATGTCGTAAATACGACATCTCCTTGAATCCTAAAAAATCCATCTTTGCAGTAGAGCATGGTAAACTCTTGGGATTTATTGTGTCAAGCGAAGGGATGATTATCGACCCCGAAAGGACTCAAGTCATCACAAAACTTCCCCCTCCTACATCCAAAAAATCTATGCAGTCTTTCTTAGGCCAGATTAACTTTGTGAGAAGATTTGTCCCCAGTTTCTCCGAGATGGTCAGGCCTTTACAAAATTTAATTAAGAAAGACACCCAATATCACTAGGGACCCCTAGAGAATCAATATTTTAACGCAATAAAGAAGGCCATAATAGATGCTCTGTCTCTCATGAGCCCCGATTTTTCTCAAGACTTTACACTCTACACTTTTGCTTCTGACCGTTCCTATGCCGCCGTCCTAACCCAAAAGAATGCCGAGAATAATGAAGTACCCATTGCCTTTATGAGCTCTGCTTTCAAAGGCACTGAACTTAATTACCCAGCGGTAGATCGGAAAGCCTACATTCTTTTCAAAGAAGTCAAGCACTTCTGGTCCTATCTTTTGAAGTCAAGGACGAAAGTCATTGTCCCCTACCTAGCCGTCAGGAACCTGTTAGTGCAGAAGGAACTAGGAGAAAAGAGGGCTAACTGGGTCACCTCCTTGCAGGAGTATGACTTAGAAATCACCCCAGCTTAGATAGTGAGAGGCCAAGGGTTATGCAAGTTAGTTGCTGATTCAGCAGCAGGACAACAAGAAGAAAGCGATACGTCAAACCTAGGACAACACGATCAAAATTTAATCTGTTGCGCACAAAACACTGTCATTCCATGGTATGATGATATAAGATTCTGTCTTGAACATGGGTCAGCACCCCATCACCTGGATCCCGCTAAAAGTAGAGCATTGAGATTAAATTCTGCCTCCTTTCATTTGGTTAATGGTATCCTGTTTCATCAAAGTTTTGACGGCGTACTGATGCGCTGTCTTGACAAAGACGAAGCAGAAAAAGTCCTGCTAGAGTTTCATGCAGGAGAAGCTGGTGGTCATTTTGGTGGTGACACCACTACCCATAAGGTTTTAAGAGACGGTTATTATTGGCCCACAATTTTTAGAGATGCCCATGCCTTGTGTCGTAAGTGTATCATTTGTCAGAAAGCATCAGGGCGGTTACAAAAACCAGCCTTTCCTTTGCAGCCCGTTTCAGTACATTCTCCTTTTCAGCAGTGGGGCCTTGATATCATAGGTCCAATCAACCCCCCATCCTCACAACATCACAAGTTTATTGTGACAGCCACAGATTACTTTACCCGATGGTCTGAAGCTGCCGCATTAAGAACTGTCAACACCAGTTAGGTAATTGCCTTTCTAAATTCGAATATTATCACTCGTTTTGGTATCCCGGATTACTTAGTATTCGATAACGCTTCTTAATTTTCCTCTCTTGAGATGAGCGAGTTTTCTTTGGAAAAAGGAATTAAATTGAAGTATCCTGCTAGCTATTACCCCCAGGGCAACGGATTGGCAGAATCAACGAACAGGAACTTGATTAAAATCATCAAGAGAACGGTGGTTGAAAATCACAAAAGTTGGCATAATGCACTGTTGAGCGCACTATGGGCTGATAGGGTAACGCCAAAAGATGTTGTAGGTAATTCCCCCTTTTTTCTCGTTTATGGAAGAGAAGCAATTCTACCACCTCACATTCTTCTTCCTTCACTACAGTTGTCGCAGAAAATCCAAGAAGAAGATTGTCCCCCTTTGGAAAACTGAATTAACACTTTGATGAAGCTAGAAGAGGTAAGAGCCGAAGCTAAACATAAGTTAGATCAACATCAACTATTGGTTAAAAGCTGGTTCGATTCTAAATTTTCTTCTGATAGGAATTTCAAAGTAGGTGACCTCGTCTTGAAATGGGACAAACCACATGAGGGAAAGGGAGAGCACTCGAAATTTCAAAACTTATGGCTTGGACCGTTTTTAATTGCTGAAAAGTTGGGTCCCAGTTCTTTTCGATTGCAAAATCTAGAAGGGCAGCCTGACACCTATCCAGTGAATGGCCAAGCCCTAAAACGATACTTTGCTTAATAATAACCCTTGTATATTATGTACATATTTTTCTTTGTTTGCTTTTTTGTTTTCTTTTGTTTTTGATTTCCCCTTTGAGTTTATCAGTTTGTGTTTTTGTAAATACACATACATGTACACTGAGCTATTCAGACAAAGAAAATAGAAAATTCCTTCCCTGAAATAACTGCTAAGAAATTTGTATAAACATCAATTGTATATTTCTGAAATTTATTTTTGTGTTGGCAAAAAGTCTGTTTTGTGAAAGAAGTTGACTGATTTCGATCTCTGAGTAAAGCTTGTCGTGATCATCTATTATATTTTTACGCTGTCCCTATTCCTTAAGGGAATGAATCAAAAGATGTCTCCCTGCCTTAGGAAGTTGCTTCTGTAAATGAAACATCTCTGGATCTTAATAAAGGACAGTTCTAAAAAAATTTCTGATGAGGTCTGAAAAAATATGTTTAAATATCATGATTTTCAGCATCACCCCGCTCAACTATATACCTTTGAAAAAAACAAAACAAAATAAATCATTAATAGAGCTGTGGGAAGTGCTTGTAGACCCACTGGGATGCTGAACAGGTCTACTGGAAGCGGGTAAATGCATGCATGACGCCAAGACAACTTCGTCGGGGTACTGAACAGGCCCGCTGGCAGTGAAGCAATGTCGAGTATATGAAAATTTGCAATAAGAAACCTCTAAATGTCCTTTATTCTGATCTGGAACTTCTTGGCAGGATACAGATGTCAGAGTGGGTTAAATGGAAACCCTGTCGAGGCTATGGACGCCTGCTGGCAGCAGTGGCTCTGTCAACAGTATTAGAGATTTTATCTTTAATATCGTGACTCGCTGGTCTTAAGACTGTTATCAGTTTTCATCTTTTACAACACTGCTCGAATAGTTGGTTAATGGTGATGTTTATACGATTTACTGGTTGTTGTTTTGGAGTTGGAATTATCTTTGCTGTCCTAATCTGAATTTGTTCTTTTGGTAGAGATAACTGCTTCTACCAGTGTGTCGCCATTGTTGGCAGCCAATTCAAATTTTTCTACTGTTTTATAAGCTACCTACACTAGTGTTTTGCAAACCTTAATTTTTCGTCGCAATTCTCAAATAAACGACACTTTTATTTTTGCGCTATTTACACACCTACCTTCGTTCTTGTTTTCATGATTGTAAGAATGAAAACTTGGTCTTTCGAAGTCGCATTAAAATCTTCACTGAACTGTCATTATCATTCTTGTCGATATGCCCATTGTGTTTACATTTTATTTTTATACAGTTGGCAAAACCTTTGGATCTATACTCATTTGAACACTCTTTGATTGATTATGTAGTTTCGTTTCATAAGTGATTGAGTTTGTGATACATTGGTGATTGGATTTACATGTTATTTGATCAATTCACTTGGCATATTGATTATATGTAAAAGCATTGGTGTTATGGTTTAAACCCTTGATGTGAATCGTTTCATACAACACTTGGTATTGGTTTCGATTTGTGTGTTTGGTTTTAACTTTTGCATAACTTTTGATTGCACGAATGGTTTATCCACTTACCAAAGGTTTTGATTGATTGATTGAAGTGGCATAGTTGTAACACATATGCGTTATGATTTGAATAGTTGAAAGTGTCGGCGGTTGTACCATGGTAATGACTATTCTACATGAATAGAAATAGCTCCACCACCTTCGCACGATGTCATTAATGCCTTCCCTTATCCCTGTTTTACCTCTGCTAGCATCGGGTAAGCCTTCGAGTGTTCTGCTCTTGTGTATTCTGCATTCAAACCCTGGCTCGTTCACATCACTTACCGTCTGCTCGGCTCTATGGCATCGGTGGTGCGAATTGAGCCGAATGGTAGCCAAGCCCTTCTATTGTTTGATAATGCCCGGAAAGATTTACAAGATAATGGTTGGTTCACGTTTGTACAGAGGTTTGAGGGTTTTAATATATTTGTTGCACAGCAGTTCACCCTGACTTTTGATGGTTGTAGGGCCAAGATAGGTGACATTCAGCTTGAAATCAGTGAAGAGTTCATCAGTTCTGCCACAGGATTAGCAGCCACGGGTTAGCGTTGGTTTAAAAACTCTTAAGTTGAGGAGGTGCCATGGCCATTATTGTTCCTCTCGCGGAAGGTCACATCCTGTGATAGAGGTATGCCCATTTCCATGCTTAAACCAAGGTGGCATGATCTTTTGATGGTGGTTAAACAATGTGTGACCTGTGAGGGTCGGTATGGACTGGTTTTTCTTTATCACCTTCGACTGTTAATGAATTTCATGGGTTATCCATTGAATATGCCATTTTATTTCCAGCGTAGTATTTATAAAATGGCTAAGAGGTCTAAACGAGAGAAGGCTGACAGTAGCTTGTTTCACCATGGCCTGATCAGACTCATCGTCATTCATCATTTAAACCTCCACAGTGATAGTTGGCAAGCTTTTATTTCTCGAAATGGTTTTGCTGAAACAGAGCCTGTTCAAATTGACAAGCCTGTGGTTAGTGAAACTAAGGTCGGGCCACCCATGCCTTTCCATGTCCTATTGCCCTCTCCCAAACCCTCGGTCAACCCTGATATCAACATACCCGACGTCTTAGCCGACAAGGTTGAGGCTATCAAAAAGCCTGTGAGTGAAAAGATTAAAGGTAACCCTACTATCGACGGCAAAGGTAAAAGGAATGCTCGACTTATATCGAGACTGGCCCGAAATAAACCTAAACCAAGTATTGATAAAAATCCCATAGTCCTCAGTGAAGACTCAGACTCTGACATCGAACGCTTCCTAGCTAGTGAGTACCCTTACTCCCAAGGTCTGTGTTCTGAGCCACCCTATGACTTCGTTTCTAATTTTCCCCCGTGCTTAAGGAACAACCCTAGTTACCCAGGGATCAAGCTACCTAACGAAACCCTTGGAAATTTAAACAAACCCTCACTTGCATTTTCGAAGCCCGGACAGTCGTCATGTGACCAATGTAATGTGTGGTTGGAATGCTACTATGCCGACGTTCCCTTATTACAGTCCAAAATCAAATCATTGGAAAACCAAGTTGCAGTGTTGACAAGCCAAAGGGATAAGCTTCAAGCTATTGACAAAAAGAAGAAAACCACTGGTTCCATCGTATTTTGGAATGTCAAATAGGCTACAGCCTTTGTCAATTCCAAACTATTATGACCAAGTTGTCTTCTCATCATCCAGGTATGAATTTCGATATCAATTTCATTTTATCAATTTCTTGGATTAATATAATGATTTGTTTTTTTTTTTTGAGTTTCAATAAGTATGTTTATTATTTGAAATGACTCTGTCATAGTTCGGTTATCAAAATGGTTATGTGTGGATCCTGTATAGTAGGTTCAATTTGCCAAAATTAAATGTACATATGATTTGGTTATGCGATTTTCCATGCCCAGTTTAGTACAAGCAATTCATTGAATTTGATTCGGTTTGGTTTGTTTGTGAATCAATTTCTGTTGATAGTCGATTTGGTATGATTTAATTAGTTTTCGTTTGCTCCTAGTGAACTCAAAACAATTATGTTCTGTATTGAATTGGTATTCTTGATTGGAATTTAATTATCTTTGACCGATGCTAAAAATCTATTTGCTATAATCGTGGACTTGTGATTCATAACGGCTGTAACAAACACAAAATGTCTCGATTCGTTTTGGTTTGATTAATGCATGTCTTGAATTAGCACGATTGCCTGTTCTGAGTTAGATTGATATCGAAAGTAGATTTGGTGTTGCTCTTTTGGTTTTGATTCCATCTTTGTTGAAGTCGGATGAGAAAGTTCGGCTAAAAGTTTGTTTTGGAAATGAATTCGAGTGATGATTTCGTGAACTATCAATTGATTTTGTCTGCCCCAATTAGCAATAACAAATGATTGGAAAACTCTCGTAGATCTTGTTATCAATCGATTAATTTCATTATGATTTCGTTTGTGATAATTTGCACACCAGTTTTGATTTGATTCGCTAATAGCATGGATCGTTTGTTATGTTTAATATAGTGTGATCAATTTGAGAAAACGATCTTGTTGATTTGGTTTGGATTCGAAGTAATCTGTGATAACTGAAGCATCTATTCCTGTTGATTTTGATTGGTTATGAAAATGATTTGATTACTGTTCAGTTATCCAATACGATGTTGTTTACCCGAGTTAGTCATAACGAATTAAACAGAATATAGCTATCTATGTTATCATTTGATTTAGTTTGTTTAATTTACATACAAGTGTCGATTTGAATGAGGCTTTTAGCAATCAAACATCTTTTGATAGTTTGAATGTATTTTCTAAAATTCGAATTGATTTTTAATGTGATTATGTGTTTGATTTAGACCAGCTACAGAATCGCAAGATTCTATAGCTAGTCTTTAGAATTAGATTTTTTTATCAATTTCATCAGCAAAATATCCCCTTAACTTGTCCATTTTTTACCTCTTTCAGGTACATTCGAATTGCATTGGATATGATGTGGCAGTCTAGGAGATATTTGTGTGATATAGTTTCATTTTTAAGTTGTTAGTTTGAGTTAGAGATAAAAACTTGGGATATTTTCCCAGATTTTCTATAAATAGTTTTGATAACTTCCACAGGGATGTTTTACCCTGTGGAAGGTCTTTAAATACTTATTATTTTTTGTAATAAGGATCATCCTCACTTGTGGGAGAACCAGGCTATGGATTTATGATACAAATTGAGACGAGATTTTATGTCTTGTAACAGCTTTCGCTTTCAATATATCAAACTTTTGTTTCAGGTTTTATGCATGTCAGTTTGCAGTTGATTATAGACTACTTTAGCTATCATAATCTATTGCAGGATGATATGATTTGATTAATGTGTTATCCATATCTGATTTCTTTCATTATTTAAAAGTACAACAATTACTTGGTTTCAATTAATGAATCACAGATTTCTGTTCTTCGTTAATTGAATCATTTTGTATAGATCTTTGCATACAGGTTTATCTAACTGTGAAGATTTATAAATCATAAGATTGTTGTAGTTTTTATGTCTTGTTTGTCTTGTAATCATATTTGAAGAGCACTACAGCTTTTGTTTACGAGAAGCTCCTGGATAATTCAGTGCGGGTTTCCTCCCTCCGATCAACTAAGACAATCATCATACAGGACAAACCTGGAGCGTTTCTTCAGGTTAGTTTGTTATTTATTTGATAGTTAATTTGTTAGTATAATTTAAGTAGTTTAGTTAGATATATGTAGTTTAGATTTGTAGTTAGAGTTATTATTTTAGTTGCTTATTTAGTTAGTTTTTAGTTTATTTCTTTTTTCATAAAATTATAAAAATCAAAAAACAATAGCTCTCGCTGTCTTAGGACAGAATATTAATGAGTTTTTCATGTTTTATACAAATCTGTAAATTGTAAACATTCTACATTTGTGAATAATATTTATTTATGTTAGTAGTTAGATATTTAATTTCTTAGAGTTAGCATAGTATTAGATAGTAGATTAGAATAGTAAGATTTGTTTAGTTTGTTTTAATAGTTGTTTTAGTTAGATTAGTTAGTTTAGAGTAGTTTTCTTTTGTTTCCTTAGGACTTAGATCGGCTAACGGAGCCGCTAAACCCGTCAGGGTGGTTCATCCCAAACGGCTTGGGTTATTAGACAACCCCGGACCGGTTCCACTCTCCCAGTTGATGGACGGTCAATTTCGCCCGCCAACAGACACATGGCATTAATTTCATGCTACCACATCACTCTAATCCCATACTACTCTGGGAGTTATACAAACTTTGCATTCAAAATATCCTGAACTCCAAAGTGTCTAAGTGACGAGATATTGCCACATCACTCTGGGAGAAAGTCACTTCAGGAGATATTCATGCTCCGCGTTCACAAGATCTCGAGCTCTAAGAAATTTGCACCATCGCTAAATATGGCTAGGTGAGTTCTTATATGGAAGACAGATAAACTTTAGCAGGGGCGCTAAAATAACAACATTCCTAGATCATAGATTGCAACATGATCGACGACCACACTTCATTGCAGGGACAGAAAATGCTCGAACATTAACATTCTAAAGCGGTCTCACAATCAAAACCATGGTATAGCTTGAGAGGTATGTGGCAATTGGTGGTTGATTGTGGGATTCTAAGTGGTGTGGGTCCAAACCAACCTCAAAAACTTCCGCAATCACGTGCTTATATGACGTCAGGTCACCACGTCACTCCTGGAGATTTTCACGTTGTACATTCCATCATCTCCAGTGGCCTCCAACAACGCATGTGCATGCCATGATCAATGCAGAACTCGACTCTGTCACTCTGAATCATTTTTTTCCAAAGTCTCAGTTCATTAAACACATATGCCAGTCTAGTTCCATTACTAGTACCAGTTTTCAATTATTCAGTTCACGACTCTTTTTAGTTTAGAGCATAATAAGTGGTCTTATGTGTGATAAGAACCACTCTTTTTTATTAAGTCAAGTGTAAAGTATATATTGTTGTACCCCAACATTGTTTTAGTCAAGTTAATAATTTGTTCTACAATTGTTAATGTAGAGTTAAGTCTCAGTCCCAGATGGACGAGAGCCTCTGCAACCCTAATAAATATGCAGTTTATGTATGTTTTGAGGGGGGGGTTTTTGGGAAAGGATAGAAATACAACAATTGGTTGGACCCATTCTATGCATGGATTAAATCTCTCTACCTGGTGAATATACTCTTGATGATAGTGTCTCGTTCAAACCTTCATGTGTTTTTATCTCTTCTTGAATGCATTTTTTTTATTTCTGTAAAGTACATTTCATTTGCTTCGGCTATTGTATAACTTGTCTTTATTGATATGCAACCTGTAAAAAAACTAATTCTTTGGTGAAGATTTGTTTTTATTGCAACCTGTGGGAGAAATTGTGTTTTTGATACATGTTTAATGTCTTAAAATGATATTTTAAGTATTAAACTTCTTGCAACAGATTATTCATTGAGTGGTTTGTTGTTTCTCTTTGTTTTTTATTATTTCACTTGTTTGTCATTAATGTGCCACCAGACAAGTAGGACCCTCATACTTATCATTTTTCCAACCCAACCATGCTCTTGTCTTGGTAGAACCAACCCTCTAACTGACTAACAAAAATTAAAAATCAACTATTCTAAACTTGAGGTGTCCTAGCTTTTCCCTTTAGCAGTCAGGTGCAGACTTTAGGACCAACATCTTCTGACGTCGTTGCCAGGGAACAGAGTAACAAAATATATTTCCCTGGGAGAACGACAAAGATAAGATCTGATATTTTATGGTGAACGAAGATGAGACACATTTAGACTGCAGATCATTCACCTGACAACTCCATGGTTAAAGAATCCAGTGGCGACTCCACAATTTTAAGAAGTCATATTTTCATATGGAAGCCATCTTGGCTCGGAGGTTTTCTCCTTTTAATTTCTCTGTTGTTCCTGGTTTTCCAAATATTGTTCCTACTATAGATGAGTGGGGTGATTACTTGCCCAGATTTAGAGAAGACAAAGATGATAACCCTGCAGATCATTTGCTTGATTTCCATGAAGTCATGCATCAGTTGGGTATACATCATGAGGATGTATTAATGAAGATGTTCATGTACTCATTAGAGGGATATTCTCATGAGTGGCATAGATCCTTGCCCTCTGCTAGAATCTCCTCCATGGAACAGTTCCATACTGCATTCAATGATCATTGTAAAAGGTTTTTTCCAACTGATTTACTTTGTGAAAATTGTTGTGAAGAATTTCAATCTTATATTCAACAATCCATTATTAGTTCTTCTAGTAGTATAGATGATGGGGACGATAATGTTGAGGAAGAGAAAGAAGATTCATTATCATTTATATACTCTTCCAATTCTATTATATAGCATGACGACTTTCAACATTCTTTTAAAATTGAAAATGATGATGAGAACGCAATAAATGTTGATGTTAAATCCTTATTTAGTTTGGATTTCTAGCAGAACGTTTTTCAGCTTTGTGTTTGAGATGCAGCTAACAATAGTCATGACTGTGATCAATTTGTTGCTCAATTTTTTGATGAATATTTAGCACCTGTTTTTGATATATTTGAAGTTGAACAAACTCCATTTATCAGTTATGAAGAGGAGCTACCAAATCTACATTCCAAATCTGCTTTTATAGTAGATATGGATCTGCATTCCCCAGAAATATTTGAGAAACAAGAAATATATAAGTATGAAAATGACCTTCTGGAACAAGAACGAGAAAAAACTAGTCATGTAGAAGACACACTCTCTCAATTTGAACAACCAGATGAGCAATATCCAGAGTGTTTTGTTGCCCTTAATGGTTCTGAAGCGTTTGATCTTAATGAGTTGTTTCAAGGAGAACATGAAGAGTATAATCTTATCAATAATGCATATCTCATACAACAACACATTTTTCTTCTCAACCAGTTGGAGGCTTTCCACGAGTTTCAAGATCCAATAAAAAGTTGGATGGATTCCTATTTTTCCAAAACCCCAAAGGTTGAAAGTTTTATCATAATCATCATTTGCAGTCGTAATTACCAGAAGCTTGCTAAATTTTTGTCACATTTGTTATACCCTATTTGGATTATTTTAAACAGTCACATGCACGGAGTTATGGTTCTCAGTCAACTGGTTTCTTGGTTTCACTGGAAATCAGATTACACATGATTACTTGATTTTCAGTTGAAAAGAGTAGGTAGTAGGAGAATAAGCTCATAGTTCGAGCATTTAATTTTTAGTTCATATATTGTTTTCAGTGTGTTGATTTTCAGTAGCTTGTTTGAACAAGACACTCCATAGCCCAACAAAGGCATTGGGGTTTAGCTGCAGTTTCAAGTTTCAATTTGAATAAAGACTCCAGGGCCCAAAAAGGGAACTGGGGTTAGCTTCAATGTTAATTTTAAGAGCTTCATGGTTAAAAGACAGTGGTAGAGATACATGGCTGGCAGATGGAAAAAGAGGTAAGAAAATGGAGGTGTGGGCAAATTATTGAACTCAAAGGAACTGATCTATTGTTCTTAGCACCTCACATGGAAGTGTTATCCCCGGTTGGAGCCAATTTTGTAACCTAGGTCTGTACCCTTGCCTCTCCTCTCTCATTTCCCTATGCCTTCGTCAAATTTTTCCTCTTCTGGTTGATAAAGTCAGTTTCCCATCTGTTCAATAACTTGGTTTTCCTTGTTGGCTTGTTTGACTGATTGTTTGCACATAGTTTTTCTCTTTTTCTTGAAGGATAAACACATATCATGATTTGGTTCGAATTACTTGTCGAATTACAAGTCAGTCGAGTTTTTTGTATGCACAGGGAAAAACCATGAGCAAAATGCATCATTCAGAGAAGTCCATTGCGGGCTTGAAATACAAGCAAATAGACATGAGGTTCAATTTTCAATGGTGAATATCCCATGTACAGTTCAAATTAATGGCTCTCGTACATTCAGAGTTTCAAACTCGTGCAAGGATTAATTTAACACCCCTATTTCCCCTAGCTTGTAATTAATCATAAAATAGGATTACCATGCTAAGGCATGTGGACAATGTAAATGTATTATTGTTAAACTACCATAATTGATTGTTGGGGGGTGAAGCCTCAAATTATGAGCCATGATATCTCGAGAGGAAAGAAATCAGTTAATAAAGAAAGGACTAGTGGTTGAATCATCAACCACCCACATGAATGGAAGCATGGTCTAGCTGCAGGATGTCAGCTCGAAGTACCACAAAGACGTGTAGACCCGAGATTCCTTATAACATAAGGAACAGGACAGATCAGAAACCTTCTAGAGGAGGGAAGGTAAGATACATACAGAGACAATAAGAGAGGAGACACAGTAAGAGAACACAAGCTCGTAAAGGATATGTGTGAACCAAAAGGAAGTGTTGAGAACACGGCCTGAAGGACCCGAACGCGAGCTTGATGTTGAGGAAGCATCTGATAAACCTCGTAGGGTCACTGTGACAAAGAGAGTTTCTCTGAGAGATGGTGTAAATTACCTAGTGATATCATGGCTTGGCATGGGGGTGGCTAGAGTGCTAAGAATGAATGCCTCTAAGCCTATGGTTGGGTGGAAAGGTGCACACCCATAGTCAGTTGGTTGGATGCAACTTGTAATAGATAACTATTCTCATACCCTGTGAAATTAAGCTGTAATTATGTAATGAAATGGGATATACTATGAATGACCCAGGGATGTGTATGTTTTCTTAATGGTTATACTGTATCTCTTTATTCTTGTTTAAATTGTGTATTTAAGCAAGTATGGATTGGACATTTTTTGTATTCGTAAATGCTTGCACCCTGTGGTGGCTTAAGATAGATCCACGAACTGTGAGTTCGTCGACCTTGGGCACAGTTTCATGTACGCATGTAGACACTCCTAGTCATTCTAAGTCCCTTGGAGGAGGGAGTCTGTTAAATATTAGGAGAGATAGTGCATGTATGCACAGGCTCTCTGTGAGGCAAGAAGAGATTGAGAATCACTTAAGTTCTAGAGTTGAGAAATGAGCGTAAGGGGTGCACGGAAGGATTCTTCCCAGTGTTAAGTTCAAGAGAAACAACACAAAGCTCTTAAGCATTTCAGAGCTAACAAATCTCAGGAAGAGTAGTGAGGCTAAAGTATCGAAAGGGAAGGTTCCCTTGTCTGGAAGACGAACAGATGAAATATATTTGGAAGAAGCCACGGTCTATTGTGACCGTTGGATATGGGAAAGAGCGTGGGAGTTAACCCTTTGAGTCATTTGAAATTCATGAGTTTGATGAACTGAGAAATTTCGTCATAAGGGAGGTAAAATCCCCGAAGTCTCGAAGTTAACTCTAAGCCTTAGATCTCAGGATTCCCGGGAACTGTCCCGACCATTAGTTGTAGGAGGCAGACGATATTCAAGTCACCAAAACTACCCATGACTTAAGAATCTAACAGCGGAGATGGATGCGAGCCGTTTAACGAGAGGAGAGGCCATCCCAGTCGTCAGATCGACACAAATACTCACTGGAGTTACTAAATCAAACACCAGCCGCTCGATTTAATCAACGGTTGGGAATCATTGTGAAGTGAGAAGGTGAATTTAGTGGACTTGCTAGTTCATGGGCCTTAATCAACCCATGTCATTGATATCGTTGGGGATGGAAGATCAACGACTAGGATTAGACTAGAGTCGAGCGAGAAATTCTCAGATTGTGGAGGTGGGACCCACAATTACTGTGAACCTTTTATCATCGTCGACCTTTGATATAAGTTTGACGTGATCCCTCAAATGCAAGGAGTGTGTGGGAAATTGAAATCCTCAAATAGATCAAGCTTAGAAGAAATAACACTTTCAGGTGTGCAGATGAAGTCCAAGAGACGGACCCGTAGGAGGGGAAAGGATCGAGGCCATTGAACCTGCTGTAACAGATATTGAAAATTTTCTCTACTCAGTGTTTTCATCGCAATGTGTTTGAGAATCGCATCAAACTTATTTCCAAATTATCTCTAACTTGCATCAGATTGTTGAAGGCCTTGTAGGGTTTTTTGTATGCGCGTTGTTTTTTCTTGTGTTGAAAATATCGGCGTTCCTCAAATAACAATGATGTTGAACTGAATAAGCCTCCAAACATATGTGAAGTTTTTGAAAGTAAGCAGTACAGAATGCAAAGCACAATTTCAAGTACCAATCCTAAGTAGTTTCATTGAAGACAATATTTGAGAAAGGGAGATTTTATTAAACAAGCTATCAGAAGATGAGACACAAGAAATGTGAGGTGGAAAATTCACTAATAATGCTCCTGGCGTTTGAAATTTACACTCAAATTTGAGGAAAAGGAGAATGACCATGATCCATCTAAATTAGTTGTTGAGACACCATGCAAGTTGCTTCGGTTCCTAGTTCCAGATGGGACACACGTGGACATTGATGCACCATATGCAGAAGTGGAAGTGATGAAAATGTGTATGCCTTTACTCTCACCCACTGCTGGTACAATCCACGTCAAGATGACTGAGGGCCAGGCAATGCAGGCTGGCAATCTCATAGCAGGGCTTGACTTAGACGATCCATCTGCTGTTAGGAAAGCAGAACCATTTCATGGAAGCTTTCCTCTTCTTGGTCCTCCCACTGCAGTAGGTGGAAAAGTTCATCAGCGATGTGTGACCAGTACAAATGCTACACGTATGGTCCTCGCAGGTTATGAACATGATATCAATGAAGTTGTGCAGACTTTGCTATATTGTCTAGATGATCCTCAACTCCCTTCACTACAGTGGCAAGAGTGCATGGTTGTACTTGCAACTCGATTACCAAAAGATCTCAGATCTAAGCTGGATGCTAAATATAAGGTGTATGAAACATCTTTTGTAACTTCTCCAAGAAATGTAGACTTTCCAGCAAAAGCTTTATGGGCAACATTTGAGGCATTCCTTTCGTCTTGTCCCAACAAAGAGAGGGCTTCACAAGAAAGACTTTTTGAACCTCTTCTCAAGTCTTATGAGGGAGGCCAGGAAATTCATGCTCGTATCATTGTTCAATCACTCTTTGAGGAATAGCTACATGTTAAAGAGATTTTCAGTCAAAACGCACAGGCTGATGTGATTGAAGGTCTTAGACTTCAGTATAAAAAGGATCTTCTTAAGGTGGTAGACATGGTGCTTTCTCATCATGGAATCAAGAGGAAAAACAAACTGATTCTACGACTAATGGAAGCTCTTGTCTACCCCAATCCTGCTGCCTACAGAGAGCAGTTGATTCGTGTTTCTGCTCTTGGTCATATAAACTACTCAGAGTTGGCACTAAAAGCAGGCCAATTACTAGAGAAAACCAAATTGAGTGAACTTCATACCAACATTGCTCGGAGTCTTTCAGAGATGGAGATGTTTACCGAGGAAGGAGAGCCAACTTATACACCCTGAAGAAAAAGTGCTATTGATGAGAGGATGGAGGATCTGGTAAACGCACCATTAGCTATTGAAGATGCACTTGTCACTTTGCTTGACCATAGTGATCATACACTTCAAAGGCGTGTTGTTGAAACATATGTGCGAAGACTTTACCAGCCCTATCTTGTCAAGGGAAGTGTTAAAATGCAGTGGCACCACTCTGGCCTTATTGCATTATGGCGTTTCTCACAAGAAAGCACTGCAAGCAGTAGCTTACCAACTATTCTATCTGATAATACAAAGGAATCATCCATACACCACTTGCCAAAGCCGTTAGTAACGGTTTAAAGGAGCTGGCAGAGCATCTGGCAGTTGCAGAATTCCAAGAAGGCCAACCGTTTCATATTTATCGAAACAAAAATAAATTTCTTTTTAGATTAATTATTGTAAACACTGAGCTATGTAACGGATTTAGAGATGAGATTAGTTAAATAATCGTTGGGAGGAGGCTGAAAGAGTTCGGGGGGGGAGGGAGTTGGGGGAAAAACCTCTTTGAAGAGGGGATCCTTTTGTAAGCTGAATTATTTTGTAAACCCGGAATGGATTAATACAGACAACGTTTTCGCTTGAGGTTGTGAGATTCATCACGGTCGATTCTTTCAGTATGTTCTCCCTGTTGTCATTATCATATTGTTTATCTCTTCCTCTTTTAACTGAGTTAAAAAAAATTTGGAATTCATTTTATATGCTCCTTACACACAGTTGATATATATGTGTTGCGTTTACATGGTGACTGGTCAGAATTCGCTCAAGATAAGCGCTCTACATCTAGTTATCAGCCTTCTGTCTTTTTCCTCTAAAATTGTAGTGAAAATTCATCCTTGATAGATGCTTTCATTGTGATGGCCTTTCCTTTTCTTTTCTGCTACCGCATCATGATTATCAATGGCTGAAAGATAGACTTACTTTGCCTCATTTTCCGCAAGTTATACGATCACTGCTATTATCTCCTTTCTTCGGTTTTCAACTTGACTCCATGCCCAATGGACTGTTTCCCTGGTCCAACCCCCAAACTTTAAAAAATCCAAAACTATCATTTACCCATAAATCTACCCACCATTTTACGCTTACTGAAGATCATATTGTGCCATTATCTAAGAGATCCCTCTCAGGTTGGGAGGGGAAGCTTCCAATCCAAAGTGGTTCGAGGTTTCCTCGGGATTGTTTTGCATGCAACCCAATTCAGTTCCGAGTGCCAACATTTTGGCGTCGCTGCCGAGGAATCGAAGTTGATATCTATCCCTGGGAGAATGACATTTTCCTAGTCCTAAGGGTTGGTTGAGCAGCCGGTCATAGGAATATATTGGTTGCACATGCTCTGGTGACTCCATTAAAAGTTTCTGATGGTGATTTCACTGGCAGGAGAACTCAGAATTACATCTTTCATGTTAGGTCGCCCAATGGATGAAGACACCTGGTCTACTGTTCTTGGCACTTTACGGGAAAGTACCATCCCTAGATGGAGCCTATGTTGTAACAGATATTGAAAATTTTCTCTACTCATTGTTTTCATCCCAATGTGTTTGAGAATCGCATCAAACTTATTTCCAAATTATCTCTAACTTGCATCAGATTGTTGAAGGCCTTGTAGGGTTTTTTGTATGCGCGCTGTTTTTTCTTGTGTTGAAAATATCGACGTTCCTTAGATAACAATGATGCTGAACTGAATAAGCCTCCAAACCTATGTGAAGTTTTTGAAATTAAGCAGTACAGAATGTAAAGCACAATTTCAAGTACCAATCCTAAGTAGTTTCATTGAAGACAATATTTCAGAAAGGGAGATTTTATCAAACAAGCTATCAGAAGATGAGACCCAAGAAATGCGAGGTGGAAAATTCACTAATTATGCACCTGGCGTTTGCAATTTACACGCGAATTTGAGGAAAAGGAGAATGACCATGATCCATCTAAATTAGTTGTTGAGACACCATGCAAGCTGCTTCGGTTCCTAGTTCCAGATGGGACACACATGGACATTGATGCACCATATGCAGAAGTGGAAGTGATGAAAATGTGTATGCCTTTACTCTCACCCGCTGCTGGTACAATCCACTTCAAGATGATTGAGGGCCAGGCAATGCAAGCTGGCGATCTCATAGCAGGGCTTGACTTAGATGATCCATCTCCTGTTAGGAAATCAAAACCATTTCATGGAAGATTTCCTCTTCTTGGTCCTCCCACTGCAGTAGCTGGAAAAGTTCATCAGCGATGTGCAACCATTACAAATGTTGCACGTATGGTCCTCACAGGTTATGAACATGATATCAATGAAGTTGTGCAGACTTTGCTATATTTTCTAGATGATCCTCAACTCCCTTCACTACAGTGGAAAGAGTGCATGGATGTCCTTGCAAATCGATTACCGAAAGATCTCAGATCTAAGCTGGATGCTAAATATAAGGTGTATGAAACATATTTTGTAACTTCTCCAAGAAATGTAGACTTTCCAGCAAAAGCTTTACGGGCAACATTTGAGGCATTCCTTTCGTCTTGTCCTGACAAAGAGAGGGCTTCACAAGAAAGACTTGTTGAACCTCTTCTCAAGTCTTATGAGGGAGGTCGGGAAAGTCATGCTCGTATCATTGTTCAATCACTCTTTGAGGAATAGCTGCATGTTAAAGAGATTTTCAGTCAAAATGCACAGGCTTATGTGATTGAAGGTCTTAGACATCAGCATAAAAAGGATCTTCTTAAGGTGGTAGACATGGTGCTTTCTCATCAGGGAATCAAGAGGAAAAACAAATTGATTCTACGACTAATGGAAGCTCTTGTCTACCCCAATCCTGCTGCCTACAGAGAGAAGTTGATTCGTGTTTCTGCTCTTGGCCATATAAACTACTCAGAGTTGGTACTAAAAGCAGGCCAATTACTAGAGCAAACCAAATTGAATGAACTTCGTACCAACATTGCTCGAAGTCTTTCAGAGCTGGAGATGTTTACCGAGGAAGGAGAGCCAACTTATACACCTCGAAGAAAAAGTGTTATTGATGAGAGGATGGAGGATCTGGTAAATGCACCGTTAGCTATTGAAGATGCACTTGTCTCTTTGTTTGACCACAGTGATCATACACTTCAAAGGCATGTTGTTGAAACATATGTGCGAAGACTTTACCAGCCCTATCTTGTCAAGGGAAGTGTTAAAATGAAATGGCACTGCTCTGGCCTTATTGCATTATGGCGTTTCTCAGAAGAAATCACGGCAAGCAGTAGCTTACCAACTATTCTATCTAATAATACAAAGGAATCATCCATATGCCACTTGTCAAAGCTATTAGTAATGGTTTAAAGGAGCTGGCAGAGCATCTAGCAGTTGAAGAATTCCAAGAAGGCCAATCGTTTCATATTTCTTGAAACAAAAAGAAATTTCTTTTTAGATTAATTCTTGTAAACACTGAGCTATGTAACGGATTTAGAGATGTGATTAGTTAAATAATCGTTGGGAGGAGGTTGAAAGAGGCAGGGGGGGGGGGCGATTTGGGGGAAAAAACTCTTTGAAGAGGGGCTCCTTTTGTAAGCTGAATTATTTTGTAAACCCGGAATGGATTAATACAGATGACGTTTTCACTTGAGGTTGTGAGATTCATCATGGTCAATTCTTTCAGTATGTTCTCCCTATTGTCATTATCATATTGTTTATCTCTTCCTCTTTCAGTTGAGTTAAAATTTGTTTGGAATTCATTTTATATGCTCCTTACACACAGTTGATATATATGTGTTGCGTTTACATGGTGACTGGTCAGAATTCGCTCAAGATAAGCGCTCTACATCTAGTTATCAACCTTCTGTCTTTTTCCTCTAAAATTGTAGTGAAAATTCATCCTTGTAGATGCTTTCACTGTGATGGCCTTTCCTTTTCTTTTCTGCTACCGCATCATGATTATCAATGAATGAAAGATAGACTTACTTTGCCTCATTTTCTGCAAGTTATACGATCACTGCTATTATCTCCTTTCTTCGGTTTTCAACTTGACTCCATGCCCAATGGACTGTTTCCCTAGTCCAACCCCCAAACTTTAAAAAATCAAAAACTATCATTTACCCATAAATCTGCCCACCATTTTACGCTTACTGAAGATCATATGGTGGCATTATCTGAGAGATCCCTCTCGGGTTGGGAGGTGCAGCTTCCAATCCAAAGTGGTTCGAGGTTGCCTCAAGATTGTTTTGCATGCAACCCAATTCAGTTCTGAATGCCAACAAAACCCTTAGAAAATATTCTAAGTCGGAAGAGATTAGAAGGTCGGGAGGAGGAGTGGCAGTGGTCGTTGGATCACAATGTCAAGGATCGAAAATCATCTAATCTAAGCAAGGTGCATGAACCTTAGCACTTTGCACACGCAGGAGAAGATAACTTACCAAAGTTCTGAAGTCCCGAAGTAGTTTGGAACCGTCCATCGTCAAGGAGGGAAAGTGGCGTAAGATCCATAATTGCGGAAGTTCATGGACCAGGAGGAGGTGAAATAGACGAAGTAATTCATAGCCATCATATCCAGAGAGACACGTGACGACAGATTGTATACTTCATAGAAATCACCTTTAGAGTTTCAGATTGAGCGTTGAAACTCCCGAAGCCTAAAACGTCGAAGCGTCGAAGTGTTGAAGCACCGAAGTGCCTAAGTGTCGAAGAGCCGAAGAGCCAAAGCACCGAAGAGTTGAAGCACTGAAGGGCCGAAGTAGATCATGACCATCAGATCCGAAGGATAGGTAGCATGAATTTGTGGATTTTGGGCAAAGGCCCGAGGTAAATGTTGATTGTCGGATCATCCGAAGTAGATCTGAACCGTTAGATCCGGAGAATAGCTAGCGTGAATCTGTGGATTCCGAGTAAAGACCTGAAGTAAATGTTGACCGTCGGATCATATGAAGTAGATCTAAACTTTTAGATCTGGAGAACCCGTGGTGTGAATATGTAGAATCCGAATAAAGAACCGAAGTAATCCTTGATCGGCAGATCAAATGGACATGTGTCGGTGGATTATAGCCTTCAGATAAAAGACATTGGAAAAAGGGGCGAAGTTTGAGATTTGAGATCTCAGAAGTCTGGAGACCCGAAGGAGATCTCGACCATTGATGTATAAGAGGGCCACAGGATCGTTGATCTATTTTAAAGGTCAAACACCCAAAGTAGAAGAAGGATCATTGATTTAGGAGGACATGTGTCCGCAGATCATAAACTCTAGAATATTGTTGTATGGAGGAAAGCAGGGTTTGAGATTTGAAAATTTCGAAGTTTGGAATCATGAAGGAGATCAAATTCGTTGATTTAGGAGGGGAAAATCTAGAGTGTGGATTTGAAAAGTTAAGATCTAAACCGTCAGTTCAGACAGTATCGTCAATATCAGGAGATCGACGGTCATGTAGTATTGCAGGGATCAGAGATGCACAAACATTAAAAATTTGAGGGCGGGCTGCAATCCAAACCACGCTTTTGAAGAAAGGACATGTGGAGGCTCGAGGGGAATTGCGGGTTGAAAGGTAGTTTGGTTTCAAACCACCTTTGGTCGCACCCACAATTATGTGTTTGCATGAGGTTATCACCCAAGGTCATATCAAGAAAGGGGATTATCAGAAAAGGAGCTAGTGCCCAAACTCTAAGATTTTGTAGGCGCGAAGAGGAGGGTCGTTGGTACCTTTAAACCCACACCAGGAAACTGAAAGGGTCTGTGTCTAATTACAGAATGAGACCATCAAGGTCTTAGAGAGTCGTTTCTCTCCAGAATCAGAGATCCTTTACCAGGAGGTCGTATTGTTTCCCCAACTTTCCCAGTTAGAAACCATGGATGGAGAATCTTTCCATTAAGAAAAGAGAAAATTTTTATGCCCCGTCCTGGGTGTGTTACAAATATCTCGGGGATCGGAGATGCGTGAACTTTAAAAAGTTGAGAGTGGTCTGCAATACAAACCATATTTTTGAAGAAAAGACACATAGAGGCTCGAGGAGAATTATGTTAGGACCACATATTGTACCCTTTTTGCCCATACTTTTTGCCATTGTTATACCCTTCATCACTAGTGTTTAGACTCATAATATCACTACATCTGATCATTACAAGGTATATAAGGTCCTTTCTCATTATTACATGCTTAATCTGTTTTGCATAATACTTTACATTACTTTTTGACCTAACCATTGATGAGAAGCGCATAAGTGTCCATATTTGCAGAATAGTATTCAAGGCCGATGCTGAAACA
>ML828363.1:58455-69570 GCA_009831015.1 Picea engelmannii
CAAGGTTGTGAATTTGTTTTCCTGACAGAGTCTTCACACGGTTCCTCCACAGGGAACTCCTTCAGCATGAAACTTCCTTATTGCATATCCATCACTATTTTTGATGGCCTCAACCTTGAGTTAGCTTCAATAGTTTACCAAATATCCCATAAGGAATATAAACATGCAACTTTGTCATGTACCCAAATTATGTATCCATACATATTCTGGTTTTGTTAACTTACATCATACATTTGCTTCACTTGCACGTTTAATATCATTCATACCTAACTGGTATTAATATCATGCTTCATATTAGGAAGCTCCACAATGCATTAACCCATGCACTCAAGCATGATTAAACACAGATAAGTATTCATCATGCTAGCTTATTGATTTCACTTTTTCCATGTCATTCACACACATGGACATGTCTGGATTCTATATCCTTTTCCCAAGGATATTCCAATCATCCTTATGATCATGTATACACATTCATGTATAATTAGGTGCATCTCTTGCACATTTTTACCTCAAGCATTCACTTGATAGTTTAATTTCATCATTAGTGTCCTTTAGTTTGAGATTTCAGTCACTTATAGGACTAATCTCACAGTCATATCTCATATTGATGTTGCCTTTTCTCAAGGCAATAACCAACCAGGGTCACTTTCCTCTTTATGCGACAACGTCTAGCAAGAAAACCTTCTTGCCTCAGCGTCCATAGGGTTTTACCCATCTCACTTTTCTTTGGTCATGAGCAGTTATATACTCCAATTTTGATATAGAGCAGTAACTATAACTGTCAAGGATCCTGCCTGATCCTATCATATTCCTTTAATCCCACAAAGGTATTAACCATTATATAATCTACCATGATAAACGCTTGAAGTTCCAACTGCCCATGCTTAGAAGCAATGTTACGAACACCAGGTCATCCGTCCTTTGGGCTTCAGCTTCTCTTGACAGAACCTTGCCACCTTCAGATATCCACATTCAAGTCTTATTATAAATGTTAATTAGCATATCCCTACTCCGATAAGAGTAGTTATCACTTTGACAAAGGGCTAAAGAAATTATTTTGCTGAAATTCAACAAGAATTCCCAAAATCACAGGTTCAATCTGTAGTCCTTCTCCTCAAGGAGTAAATGAAAATAACAATACCTCCTTATGCAACTCATACATGAGCCCAAGTAGGCCAAGTGTTGTAACCATGCTCTGATACCAATTTGTAACACACCCACGACGGGGCATAAAAAATTTCACTTTTCTTAATGGACATATTCTCCATCCATGGTTTCTAACTTGGAAATTTGGGGAACCAATCCAACCTCTCGGTCAAGGATCTCTTATTCTATAGCCAAATGAGTATTTGATACCTTAATGGTCTCGTTCTATAATTAGACGCAAACCCTTTTGGTTTCCTAGTTTGGGTCTAAAGGTACCCACGACCCTCCTCTTCGCTCCTGCAAAATCTCAGAGTCTGGGCGGTAGCTCCTTTTCTGATAAGCCCCTTTCTTGATATGACCTTGGGCAATAACCTCACTTAAACACATAATTGTAGGTATGTCCAAAGGCGGTTTGAAACCAAACTACCTTTCAACCTGTAATTCTCCTCGAGCCTCTATGTGTCCTTTCTTCAAAACTATGGTTTGGATTGTAGACCACTCTCAACTTTTTAAAGTTCACGCATCTCCGATCCCCGAGAGATTTGTAACACACCCAGGACGGGGCATAAAAATTTTCTCTTTTCTTAATGGAAATATTCTCGATCCATGGTTTCTAACTTGGAAAGTCGGGGAACCAATACGACCTCCTGGTAAAGGATCTCTAATTCTGTAGAGAAATGACTCTCTGAAACCTTGATGGTCTCATTCTGTAATTAGACACAGAACCTTTCAGTTTCCTGGTGTGGGTTTAAAGGTACCAACGACCCTCCTCTTCACGCCTGAAAAATCTCAGAGTTTGGGCACTAGCTCCTTTTCTGATAATCCCCTTTCTTGATATGACCTTGGGTGATAACCTCATGTAAACACATAATTGTGGGTGCGACCAAAGGTGGTTTGAAACCAAACTACCTTTCGACCCGCAATTCCCCTCGAGCCTCCATGTGTCCTTTCTTCAAAAGCGTGGTTTGGATTGCGGCCCACCCTCAACTTTTTAAAGTTTGCACATCTCTGATCCCTGCAATGCTACAGGACCGTCGATCTCTCGATATTGACGGTATTGTCTGAACTGACGGTTTAGATCTTCACTTTTCAAATCCACGCACTAGATTTTCCCCTCCTAAATCAACGGATGTGATCTCCTTCATGATTCCGAACTTCGAAATTTTCAAATCTCAAACCAAAATCTTGGATTACATTTTGAAAAACATCATGTAATGAATAGAAGACTAATAAATGAATATTGACTAAAACATTTTTACTATTAAAGCATGTTGTTGTATTCCAAAAAGGATTAGGGTGAGGCCTAACCAAGGCGGCTCAAGGAAAAGAGAAGGAATATCCAAACATGGAGTAAATTGCAAAACCAGAGAAGAGACAGTGGGGCCTTAGAAATAACTCAGCTGGAATGAAAATTCCCAGGCGATGTAGAAAGAATTTGAAGAAGGGGAGAGCCCTCAATTATTTTCTTGTTGTGTATTATGTTTTTTCTCTGGGATGAGAAAGCTAGTACGTTGATGAAAGTAAATGTTTTGACACCATAGTGATGAGGATTGTATTACTGCAGAAATAGTTGAGAACTGTCTGTATTTCACTCATGAAAACATTAAGGATAATGTGATGAAGTGCATGTAGATATGCTAGGACATGTCTGAAAATGTTTTATTAATTTAAATGTTATGGTACTTTCATTTTTAATTTACATGACGACTAATGTGTTTCTGACGTATGTCATGTGTAGAAAGAAATAGATTGTAACTGTTTAAAAACACAATTGCCAATAATGAACAACCTCAATCAGAGGATGACTATGAGAAGGTTCTTGTTGAAAAATTGTTGAAGGGACTTTAAAAGTCCCCATGGAGCACCACTGATGGGATATTATTAGAGGGGGTGCTGACAGCCAAAACTGGTATAAAAAAAATGGTCATGCCTATGTGGGACAAGGTAGGATAGGATTGGGTAAGAATCCCTTATGAAATGTTTTACGGTCTGAATGTTATGTATGGAATGTTGAAAGACAATTGTATGCCTTGGATACCCAAGTAGGGTATGATTCATGGAGGAGAACTTGAATGATGGAGGTGTGAACCTCTGGTAGTAAATACTGATTGTAATCCTCAGAAGAATTCATGAAATGATATGTCATGAATACATGGACCAATCAAGGAATGATTGGAAACAAAAGTTCTCATAGATAGCACATTGCATGGAATTGCTTCCAGGAAATGCATGTTTTCATAAAGGACAGACAATGGATTTTACATTGAGGAAGGAGGACCTTCCAACATTTCTACTTACATTGTATAGGTGTTAGAGAAAACCAAATTTGGGTGGCCATGAGTGTTGGCACCCTGGTTATTAATGAAGGAGGAATTCTTAATGCCATTCATGTGAAACTTGTAGTTTCATATGTACTGAATTAGGATCATGATCATCCTGTAGCCACAAGCATATTCTTGCTGCAACAATGAATGAGAATAAATAAGCCATATGGTGGAAAGCTTGGCTAAACTCCAACACACCATGGCAAAGTACTTGTCAAAAAGTATGGTAAACTTAAAATCAATGCAAGGGTGCATTGGGTGCATTGGGTATGAATGTGGCAACAAATGTTGATGCATTCGATAAAATCAATTGATATCTTAATTACATTTTGAAAAAATTGGTAGGTTGAAATGATTCATAGGTAAGGGATGATGTATCCTTTTGTTGGTATCCTTGAATACATGAAAATGACTTGGACTATTAGTATTCTTGACTTTGAAGTGGTAATGTGCATGGAAACTAACAATTTTTTTGGCTGAGGAATGTTGAAATTGCAGGAGGAAATGGGTCTTGGATATGGCAGTATTGTAAGCCCATAAGGAAGACCAACTGCCTACTGAGCCAAACTGCCAGGAATGTTGAAAGTGCAGGAAGAAAAGGAGTCTTGAATATGGCAGCGTTGTAAGCCATAAGGAAGACCAATTTCCTGGTGAGCCAAACCGATATGGGAAGGAAAGCCCCATAATTATGAATATAGTTCCTGTGTGAAACAAATATGAGAACAAAATGTGGAATTTGGAAATTTGCAGGTGACCAAGATTAAGGGTCTGAAAAAGGACCTGATTGAGAAAGAAGGATCAAGATTTTTGAAACAACTGAATGAGAAAGGCATGACAGGTGTTGTTTTGAGAAATAACACCAAGGACAGTGTTCCTTTAAGGGGGAGGCAATTGTAACACCCTTGTTTCCCCCGGCTTGTAATTAATCATAAAATAGGATTACCATGATAAGGCATGTGGACAAGGTAAATGTATTATTGTTAAACTGCCATAACTGACTGTTGGGGGGTGAAGCCTTGAAGTACGAGCCATGATATCTATATAGGAAAGAAATCAGTTAATAAAGAAAATATGAGTGGTTGAATCATCAACCACCCCCATGAATGGAAGCATGGTCTAGCTGCAAGATGTTAGCTCAAAGTACCACAGAGACCTGTAGACCTAAGCTTCCTTCTGACAGAAGGAACATGACAGGTATGAAACCTTCCAGAGGAGGGAAGGTAAGATACATACAGAGACAACAAGAGAGGATACATGGGAAGAGAGCACAAGATCATAAGGGAGATGTGTGAACCAAAAGGAAGTGCTGAGAACATGTCCTGAAGGACCCGAACGTGAGCTTGATGCTGAGGAAGCATCTGATAAACCTCGCAGGGTCACTGTGACAGAGAGAGTTTCTCTAAGAGATGGCGTAAATTCCCTAGTTATATCATGGCTTGGCACGGGGGTGGCCAGAGTGCTAATAATGAATGCCTCTGAGCCTATGGTTGGGTGGAAAGGCGCACACCCATAGTCAGTTGGTTGGATGGAACTTGTAATAGATAAGTATTCTCATACCCTGTGAAATTACGCTGTAATTACGTAATGAAATGGGATATATTGTGAATGACCCAGGGATGTGTATGTTTGATTAATGGTTATACTATATCTCTTTATTATTGTTTAAATTGTGTATTTAAGAAAGTATGGGTTGGACATGTTTTGTATTTGTAAATGCTTCCACCCTGTGGTGGCTTAAGCTAGATCCACGAATTGTGAGTTCATCGACCTTGGGCACGGTTTCATGTATGCATGTCGACACTCCTAGTCATTCTGAGTCCCTTGGAGGAGGGATCCTGTTAAATCTTAGGAGAGATAGTGCACATATGCACAGGCTCTCTGTGAGGCAGGAAGAGACTAAGAATGACTTAGTTTCTAGAGTTGAGGAATGAGCATAAGGGGTGCACAGAAGGATTCTTCCAAGCGTTAAGTTCAAGAGAAAGAGTGTAAAGATCTTAAGCCTTTCAAAGCTAACAAAGATTTGGAAGAGTATTGAGGTTGAAGTATCGAAAGGGAAGGTTCCTTTGTTTGGAAGATGAATGGATGAAATCTATTCAGAAGAAGCCACAGTCTGTTGTGACCATTGGATATGGGAAAGAGCATGGGAGTTAACCCTTGGAGTCATTTGAACTTTGTGAGTTTGATGAACTAAGCATGTTTGTCATAAGGGAGGTAAAATCTCCGAAGTCCCGAAGTTAACTCTGAGCCTTAGATATGAGGATGCTCAGGAACCGTCCTAACCATTAGATCTAGGAGGTAGACGATATTCAAGTCACCAGAACTACCCATGACTTAAGAATCAGATAGCAGAGATGGATGCGAGATGTTTAACTAGAGGAGAGACCATCCTGGTCATCAGATCGACTCAAATACTCATTGGAGTTACCAAATCAAACACCATCCGCTCAATTTAATCGACGATTGGGAGTCATTGTAGAGTGCAAAGGTGATTTTAATGGACCTGCTAGTTCACAGCCCACAATCAACCCACATCGTTGATCTCATTGGGGATGGAAGATCAATGAATAGGATTAGACTAGAGTCAAGCGAGCACTTCTCAGATTCCGGAGGTGGGATCCCACAATTACTGTGAACCGTCGACCTTCGATCTGAGTTTGACGAGATCCCTGAAACACAAGGAGTGTGTGGGAAATTGAAATCCTTAAAGAGATTGAGCTCAGAAGAGATAACACTTTCAGGCATGCAGATGAAGTCCAAGAGATGGACCCGTAGGAGGGAAAAGGATTGAGTCCTTTGAACCCTTAGCAAATATTCTAAGTTGGAAGAGATCAGAAGCTCAGGAGGAGGAGAAAAAGTGGTCGTTGGATCACAACATCGAGCATTGACAGTCGTCTGATCTAAGAAAGGTGCATGAACCTTAGCACTTTTCACATGCAGGAGAAGAGAACTTACCAAAGCTATGAAGTCCCGAAGTAGTTTGGGACCATCCATCATCAAGATGAATAGGTGGTGTAAGATCCATAACTCCGGAAGTCCATGGACCAGGAGGAGGTGAAATAGCTGAATTAATTCATAGCCATCATATCCAGAGCGACATGTGACGACAGATCTTAGACTTCATAGAAATCACCTCGAGAGTTGAAACTCCTGAAGCCTGAAACGTCGAAGCATCAAAGTGTCGAAGCACCGAAGCGTTAAAGTGCTGAAGAGTCGAAGTGTTGAAGAGATGAAGCATCGAAGCATCGAAGGGCCGAAGTAGATCTGGACCGTCAGATCCAGAGGACAGGTGGCATGAATCTGTGGATTTCAGGCAATGGCCCAAAGTAAACGTCAATCGTCGGATCGTCCGAAGTAGATCTGAACCGTCATATCCAGAGAATAGGTGGCATGAATCTATGGATTCCTGGTAAATACCCGAAGTAAACATCGACTATCGGATTGTACAAAGTAGATCTGAATCGTCATATCTAGAGAACACGTGGTGTGAATCTGTGGACTCTGGGTAAAGACCCAAAGTAATCCTTGATCGTCAGATCAAGTGGACACACGTCAGTGGATTATAGCCTTCAGATAAAAGCCATTTGAAAAAGGAGCGAAGTTTGAGATTTGAGATCTTAGAAGTCTGGAGACCCAAAGGAGATATCGACCGTTGATCAAGAAGAGGGCCACAGGACCGTTGATCTAGTTGAAAGGTCAAACACCTGAAGTAGAAGCAGGGTCGTTGATTTAGGAGGACAGGTGTTCGCAGATCATTAAGTCTGGAAGATTGATGTATGGAGGAAAGCAGGGTTTGAGATTTGAAAAGTCTGAAGTCTAGAATCATGAAGGAGATCACATTCGTTGATTTAGGAGGGGCAGAACTAGTCCATCGATTTGAAAAGGGAACATCTAAACCATCAGTTCAGAAAGTACCATCAAGATTGGGAGATTTACGGTCCCATATCATTGTGGGGTTCATAGATGCGCTAACTTTAAAAAGTTGAGGGCGGACCACAATCCAAACCACGGTTTTGAAGAAAGGACACGTGGAGGCTCGAGGAGAATTGTGGGTTGAAAGGTAGTTTGGTTTCAAATCTCCTTTGGACACACCCAAAATTATGTGTTTGTATGAGGTTATCGCCCAAGTTCATATCAAGAAAGGGGCTTATCATAAAAGGAGCTAGCACCCAGACTCTAAAATTTCGCAAGCGCGAAGAGGAGGGTCGCGGGTACCTTTAGACCCACACCAAGAAACCGAAAGGGTCTACGTCTAATTACAGAACAAGACCATCAAGGTATCAGAGAGTCATTTGGCTCCAAAATCAGAGATCCTTGACCGGGAGGTTAGACTAGTTTTCTGAATTTCCAAGTTAGAAACCATGGATGGAGAATCTTTCCATTAAGAAAAGAGAATTTTTGTATGCCTCGTCGTCCATTAGTGTTCCATAAGCCAAGGAGGACCCTTATCCTTATAATTTTTCCAACCCAACCATGCTCTTGTCTTGGTAGAACCAACCCTCTAACTGACCAACAAAAATTAAAAATCAACTATTCTAAACTTGAGGTGGCCTAGATTTTCCCTTTAGTAGTCATGTGCAGACTTTAGGACCAACAACTCCATTTACCTAATAAAGGCACTTGGTTTACTTTTCTCTTGTGCCTCACAGGGATCCGTAATCCCTAGATGAATCCTATGTTGGAACACATATAATTTTGATCTTTTGAACTTTAGATTTTTCCTCTTAGAAATAAAATTTACCAAAAAAGCAAAAAACTTAGAGAATTGCCTTTTAATTTTAAAAATAAATCCATTGGATGTTATTTATCAATAAGGATCTTACAATATATATCGTTGATGAGTTACTCTAATTTTATCGAATGGTTCTAATGATCTCCGAAGTGTAGAAGATGCCCAAGTTTTAAAAGGAAATATTTAACGGTCGCTTTGGAGCTTTGCACTTCGGGTATTCTAACAAATCTAAACAACAAAAACCCTGAAACTCCGAAGTCCCGAAGATAGTCATTCATGATAATTTCTAAAGGACTTACGGACGTGTCATGGGACATGTGTCTTTTAAATCTTTTCTTGGGTTGACACGTGGCACTTATTTTTGACATTTACGTCGGATGATTCACACGTTTTCAAGTGACACGTGGCACCTCTCTTTTCTTAACACATCATCAAGAATGACGTCATCCCTGCCATGTCACTCCGGGATATTTCCCTTTGGGAGTTTTAACAAAGATCGAGTTCACAAACCACTGAAGTATCAAACCGTCGAAGTACTTAAGGCTAACTCAATCTTTAAAACATGATTAAGTGAAACATAAAAGTGATTAATAAGAGATTAACTTCTTCGTGAATTCGGCCTTCGGGATATTTCTACCCTCTTAAATTCAAAACCTCTAAACGTCGAACCATCGAAACAATATATGCATGTTGTTATTTCATTCGGATTGTATTCTATTTTTAGGCAGATATTGTGGGAATTCCAATGGTTTTCAGTTGAGACAATTTTTGTATAAATAGATAGATTTTAGATCTATTCGAGGTTTCTTCTTGTCGAATGTAAAAGAGAAAACTTGTTTGAATATCAATACAAGTGCAGACAAAGATTCTAAGTTTCGTTCAATTGGAGTTATGTGTTTCCTCTGTGTTTCCATCTCTCTGAATTTCTTTCTGTAGTTCTTGAAGAGTGAATGATTACAATTTAGTACTACATCTACTGTGATCATAATATATCAGAAGTTCATTCAGTAACAATTTTTCCTCTATTATTACTATGAGTAAAACAAGACATGTGACATGTGTGAATTACTGCATTTTTATCTCCTTTCAAGGGTGCATCTTCTACTTTTATTCTACTGCAAACAAGGTGAGACTTATCTGTAATTGATACCTGACTTTGTTTTAACAATTTTGTAAATCATTTCTACATCATTTGACATTATAATTTCGACTCAGATAACGAGATACAACCTCTGTAATGTCTTATCATTAATTTCATTTAAAGATTATTTCTCATAAAACTGAAGGTAGAAAAATCACTTATAAAAACACTTCATTTTAAATCTTTGATTCCTATCATTATTATTTGAGCCTTAGAATCAATCTCGGGAACAATAGACTCCACAAGGATAAAATAAAGGATTATCTCTGAAAAGATTTATACTTCCACGAATCTTAGATAAAATTTTGATGGGTATAAATCCAAAATACATATATTATAACTAAATTAGTATGGGAAGCCCCGAAATGAAAATCCACTAGTAATAACCCTTGAGAGGTTGTACCTTTGCCTCTTTTTCTAGCTATGAGATTGTGAGTTTCATGGATATGCCTTCCTAGATTCATTGTGTAATTTATCTCTCCAACTTGTTGAGCACAAAGCGATATTTTTTCAGGGTGTGGACTTTTCTATGGGCGAAATTGGACTCAAAGATTTATAGCTATTCACAAAGTTTCAATTCCAACATTGGGGATTTCCAGGCCCCAATCTCTCTCCTGACATAAAACCCTCGGTGGACTCTAATCCCACCATTCTAAGCATGAGACCGCTCTTGATTCCAATGGAAACCATTACAAATTACCCTCATGATCCCCAAATCTCGATCCCTTGCCTTTCCCACATTCATCCTTTAGTATAACATTTTTTGCTTGAGGGGCGAACTTCTGCATATTTTGTAAGAAGTCTCTATTAAATTCACCATCATGTTGTAAGCAATGTCTATATTGCTCAGGATTTTCACACAAGACAACTTATCCCATGCCACATGGTGTAAGGCTTCTATAATTGTATGGACTGCCTGCTCCATAGCATGCCAATAAAACATTCCTTTGCAATCATACACAATTCAATTTGAGTCATAAACATTCCTCTACAATCCTACACAGTTCACTTACAGACATAATAATAGAACCAACTAAGCGATTTTATCGAAACTTAGTATAAACCTACAATCCTACATAGCTCACTTCTAGTGATAATAATGAAAGAAACTCGACGATTTTATTGAAACTTAGTATAAACCGAGTGATTGTAAATTGAGTTCCTTGTAGTTACATGCACATATTCCACTGGGCAGTGTACCATCTCTTGTAGTGGTGATGGGACTCCCTATCCGAATGAGTGATGTTTGGTAGTTGGAGAGAGAGAAATTGTTGGATCTATAGTTGTCATGTCATGGTGGCCTCGTTTGAGTTCATGGAAGGAGGGGCCATGCATGCAAGTTGGAGCGATGGGTTGTTGTTTAGGGTTGGTGGTGTGGTAACTATATACCAGGGATAAAATACAATATAACTATATACACATATAAGCATTTGTAGGGATAACACAATGAAAAAAAATTATTAATATAGCTAACTATTAATCCCATCCCACTTATTTAAGGTTCAAATCTGTAACCTAAGACTAGAAGCTCATTTAAATTATACGTATTATTGTTAAGAACCAAACATCAATATAGCATAGAAAAACCTTAGGAAAAGTACTCAATTCCTTGAAAAATAGATAATTTTTTATAATAAGCCTCTTCGAGGGGGCAACCTCCTTTTACCCCACTTAAATGTTCAAGTACAAGATGATTCAAAATGAAAATGTCTCCTTGGTATATATAGGAGACTAGGAGGTATAATTACAACTAATGGCCTAAAGCCGACATA